>PVHP010023474.1:0-27398 GCA_004024765.1 Zapus hudsonius
CTCCCCATATGACCCACACCCCATAAGACCCACTCTCCATAAGACCCACTCCCATAAGACCCACTCCCCATATGACCCACTCCCCATATGACCCACACCCCATAAGACCCACTCTCCATAAGACCCACTCCCATAAGACCCACTCCCCATATGACCCACTCCCCATATGACCCACACCCCATAAGACCCACTCCCATAAGAACAGGTAATCCTGCTGGGTGTGGGGACCAAACTCTTAGCTAGTACGAACCCACCAGCATTTCAAAAATACCTAAAATTTATCAAATACACTCACTGCTATAATTAGTAAGTCTGAAGTTAAAATGAATTCTAAAAGCAGAGCTAGCACTAGGACGGGTATAAGGCTACATGGAAGTCCTTGTGTGAAAGAAAATTTTGCTATAGATGTTGAGCATCCTATTCAATTCACCAAACATTTTATTGACATAAAAGAAGAAAGTCTGCAATATGGTCAAATAAAAAGAACATTTGACCCTTTACTCAAGCAAGGTCTTACACCCTTCTGAGACTGAAGAAAAACAAGTGTTCTTTCCTAGAAAAATGTACGGATACCTTCTAGATCTCATATAAAATTCCATGAGCAGACTCGTGGAAACTTGGGAATGCTGGTGGAGTAAACTGTGTGTACAGGTAATTATTTTTTCCCAGCCAGTGTCTCACTTAAAACCCAGGCAATTTCACTGTAACAGGCCTGGAGGAAACATGGGAAAGGCTTGACTCCATGGGATTCTGGAAGCTGGACCAGGCAGATGACTTAGCCTCCAGCGGTAATCCTGCTGGGTGTGGGGACCACACTCCAGTTTGCTCTTTGAGCCTCAGTAGCTCTCAGGCCTTCTCAGTTCCATGAGCTCGGGATGTAGATGTGCCATGTTCATCTCCCATGAGACAAATGTGACCAGCAAAGCCCCGTCTTGCAACCACAACACTAATACCAAGAAAGAAGCCTTTCTCGGGCCCAGCCTGCCTTGAATTTCTCCATTTGTGCTAAGCCTGGACACTCCATCACTTCCATAAGCTCCTGCCACCCACCCTGCCCATGGCCCCTGACTTAATTGGTAAGAATGGTAACCTGATGATGAGGTAAACCCATTAACCCAATGTCTCAGTTAATTTCTTTAAAGTTCCTATTTTATAGATTAGGAATAAAACCATTCAAATATCATGGTTTAATTATAGAGCTCATGCACTTACTTGGGATTTAAACCCAACCCTCTTTTTTATAAAATCAGAACTCTGTATATTCCTCTCAGAGTTTTCTCACTGTACCTTTCCTAGGGATGTACTGGTTTTCAGGACTAGCTCCTGTATTTCTACCTTGCTTTGCTTTATTTTTCATTTTCTAATTTTTATTTTTGCAATTATACTTGTACAAGCTCTAAGAGATAAGAAGATACCTTCAGCATTTTAAAACAATAAGTTCAAAACAGGTGGCATCTTGATCTGTTGCTATAACAGGATACCTAAGGCTGACAAATTTGTGAAGAGAAAAGGTTTGTTTTGGTTTACAGTTTTGAAACTGGGAAGCCAAAGCATATCACATACATCTTTTCAGCTTCTGATGAGACCTCTTTCTTGCTGCACCTCATGGCAGAAAGTAGAAGACAAGTCCATGGGAAGAGAGAAAGGGGAGGAAGGACTTACTATGTAATCACTTGCTCTTGTAACTAATCAGATCCCAAGGGAGAAAGAACTCTTCCATTTATTCATGAGGGCTTCACTCTCATCCAAATACCTCCCACTCAGTTACAGCTTCCATCACTGGCGCACTGAGGACCAAGCATAATGTGGGTTTTGGAAGAGACAAGCCATTCGTCAGTCTCATGGGGGAGGGTGTACATCAGAAGGAAGGCAGTGAGAAAGTGGTAACAAGCTCTCTGTTAAGCGTGTTGAATTTCAGCTGACCACTACAAAAGCAGAACAAGTGGTTTTTTTTCTTGTTTTTTTAAACAAATGTCTTACCAGGAATATGATATGATTCTTAGCAAGGATTTGGCAAACCCAACATTCAGCAGATTTGCAACAACTGTTGTAAACTCAAATGGAAGATATTTTCTGGTAGTATATTCAGCCCTCCAAGGTGATTCCAGTACTTGGATTTCAGGAGCAAGGGGAATAGTAAGGACATTTCTTCTGAAATGAAGAATGACTGAGGATCACTCTGCTGTGTGTCATGTACCTGAGGACATTGGGAGAAAGGCATTGACCAAAATAGGTTCACAGAGCACATGGGATTCGACAGTCTACAGTCAATCTACACTTCATTATTGCCTTTTGTTTATTTGTACTACCCACCTGCTGGGCTCTTGAAGTTTGAGCTGATAAAGGAATGAAAAAAGAAACCCTGGAAGTTTTGCATGAGTTTGTATTGAAGTTAGTCAGTTCACAGCCCTATAACACAGAGAATGCTAGCTTTGAACAATATCTCTTCTGGGGAACATCTCATTGCAAATTGGACAATATATTATACACTATTAAAAATAGTCATGTATCATTATAACAATAATTAGAAGTATTTATTCTCTATGTGGGGAGAGTAATACCACATTTTGTTATGGAAGATGCAGATGGACATGTAAACGTCTTCGAAAGGGCAGGAGGGTTACGAAATGTTTTATTATAGAAATGGCTCTGTTATGAATATCAGAAAATGGAATCTAGAAATTTGCATGACCAAAGGCTTCACCACATAAATATGTCCATCTTTCTCCCTTCACAAGCAACCACCTTCTGCAGATATCACCCTAATCGACCCTCTGTCAACAGCTAAACCTCCTCAGAGTCTTCCTTCCCCCCTCTCTATTCACTCCTCATTCTATTGAAATCTGCCTTCCTCCAGGTCATTTCTTTGAAATTTTTCACATCAAAGTAAGCAAAATCCACCTTGCTGCTGAAAACAGGTTTTAGTTTTTATCTCAGCATTTGATACTTGGTCCCTCTTTCCTAATCCTTTCAATTCCTGCCTTTCAGATATCTTTTTTTTTTCAGGCTCCTGGTACTCTATCTATTCTTTAAAATTGTTATTCTTCCTTTTTTTTGTACCAATTTCCTTTTACTCATCTGTACACATTGCTTTCAGCGAGCCCATGTACACTTTTCTATGTGTTGACAGGGAGTTCCAAACTTGGCCTCCATCTCTGGATCTTTTGTGTTCGTTATCTATTCTGTGTCCCACAGGCTTAGTGCTGGAAATCAACACAATAGTCATTATCTTACAATGTTTGAGTCATCTCTTCAGCCCTGTGCTTAAAAGAAGAAGAAATAATCCTGAAAGAGTAAAGCATAATATACTTTTTAAAAGTAAAAGTTACTTAAAAATCTTTTTTAAAAAAGTCCTAATCAAATTGACTTCTCGTGGCTCAGAAATACTTCAAGTAGAATAGGAACCTCTGGAAATACAAATTAAATAAGAAACCTATAGTTTTCATAATCCAAACTCTAGAAATTTAAACAGCAAAATCTTTACAGGTGGAGACATATGGAGACTGAATAGTCAATCTTTTGATGGGCCTAGTTCTATCTAAATCATATCAAAACTCCTTAAGAAGATGTAAGGGGAAGTGGTTTCATGTGGAATTTCAGTCAACTTGAAACCATTGTGTTTGTTTTTAGAAACTGCTATAAATTATTTTTAAAATAATTATCTTTCAGGGAGACTGAATCCCTTGAAGATACTTCTGTTGGGTTATGTAACTTGCTAGGCATTTTTACTTATTGAAAGTTTCATATCAGTCTTCAGAAGCGCAGGTTTTTTTGCTGTAGTATTGCAACCTCTTGGGGTCTCTGAAAGCCCACAGGGTGCCAATGGAGAAGAGGAAAACGATGCCCTTCCTTCTGCTGAAGGCAGGGACCCTTATAGACCAGTTTCCAGCATGCATTCCTCCCCAGATCAAGTGAGACTTTAGCTCCTGGAAATGTGTAGATGTCCCAGTGTGCTTTTAACAAACCTCCTCTTGCTTTCTTAAGTCTGGTCAGGGGGTGAGGATGGCTTCCTAATTGAGACATAACTCATCAAGTATTTCAGACATCATTCTAGAAGGGGCTGTTTTTAGTTCTGCATGGTCTGTCTGGATGTGACTGTATAAAAGAGGACCTGGATGGGCCCCACTACAAAAGGCCCCCACCTGGGCTTGTTTCAAGGCACGAGTCACTGAACTCCCTGAAAATGCTCTCCATTGTCAAGTTCATTTTAACTGGGTCAAGTTCCCAGGCTTGGAAAACAGCTGATACTTGTGATTTTGACAGCCCCCATGAAAACCGAGTTATGAAAAATGACCTTTTTCATGGGAACATAAGGGGAAAAAATGACAAAAACCCTTCAGACTTGGTTTGGCAGAGATAATCTCCCATTCAGTAGTGTGCAGTGACTCTGGCACTCGGCTGTGCTGCTCTGTAGCTGGCAGCTGAATTTCCTTGGCTTCTGCCCAGAATGTTAGCATCAAAAGCTGATTTTTAAATGTCCTGTTTGGGTAAAAAAAAAACAACTTTAAATACCCCCTGACCTTTTTTTTTTTTTTTTAACCTGGTATTTGGGCAGATGATGCCTGTCCTATGGACCATACATATAGATGGAATCATTTCTTCTTGAAAGATAGTTGTGGTTTGTTGTAAAATATTCCCCATAGGCTCAAGTGTTTGAACACTTGGTCGCCAGATGGTGGCGCTGTTTTGGAAGGTTGTGGAACCATAAGGAGGTGGAGCCTTGCTAAAGGAAGTGGTCCCTTTGGGGCAAGCCTTGAAGAGCACAGTTCACTTCCTGTTATTTCTCTGCTTCCTGATGGTGAATACAATATGACCAGCTGGTTCTCTGCCTGCCACCATGTTTTCCTTGCCATGACCAAAATGTATCCCCCTGGAACTATAAATCAAATTACACCCTTCTGTTCCATAAATTGTTCCTGGTTTCAGATATTGTGTCTCATTAACAAGAAAGTGACTAACTCACAATAGTGTTTTATTTACATTGTTCTTCAACCCTTGAGGCAAGTTATTTAGGTATTACTAAAAGTGTATTTTACAGATATGAAACCTAGATTCAGTGAAACCAATAGGTGAGTTTGGGATATATGAAAGAAACAGTGATTGATCTCAAAGACCTGGACCAAAGTCAAAGCTGGCTCTCCTGCTCCTGCCTTATTATCTTTTATTAGAAATTGTTTTGTATTTGTGCGTCTGGCCTCACAGATGGTACTGGTGGAATTCAACCAGGGCTGTTTGGCTTTGCAGACCAGTGCTTTAACCACTGAGTCATGTCCCCAGCTCCCTGCTATTTTATCTTCAATGTGTAATCCATCCTTTACACGTACCTGAGAGCCCACAATGCAACTCTGCCAGGAATGATGCCTTCTTTATATTCAGTACTTTTATGTTCTTCTTGAATTTTCTTACCTATGACTGTTATAAGAGGTTGGCCATGGTTGTCTGTATATACACCTACAATAAAAGGATTTCTGCTGCCATAAATTAGGATTATTTTTGTATTTTCCTTGAAAATGTATACTAATTAGGCTTCTGTAAATCAATCAATAGCTTTAGATTATTTTGTTCTCTGGGCCCTCCAAATGAGTTCTTTGTTATTAGAGAAGAAAGAAGCATAGTGTCTTCGCTGTTCAAAACCAGTTTAAATCACTGTCTCTCAACTTGATAATAATTTTGGCTTAATTCAGCCTTGAGCACAATATTCCCTATCATCCTCTATTTTCTTTTTTTTTTCTTGGTGAATTAGAAGTTAACGAGGGAGGACTCAATAACAGTGTTTGTTATACATCCAAGCTTGTGGAGCCACCTAGGACCACAGAAGTGATTTGGTATGCGATTGAAGACAGTGACAGTCTAACATGTGACATCAAGCCAAATGCAGCAATGTGGTCCAGGCTCATAGCCATTTCAAGAGTGCATGTTCAACAGTGATGGAATAGGGCCTCAGGAGTCTCTTGGGAACGAGTCAAGATCCCCAGTCAGGTAGTGCTTGGATAAGCATTGAAATAGAACCCAGAAAAGCATGTATATGGACCAAGGAAAATGGTCCGACAGGATGGAGGTGGGGTGGGTGGCTGGAGTACAATGAATGAGGATGTCCAATTACTTGTGAGGAAGGAAGGCTGAAGAGTTGGGGTTGAGTTTCTTTCAACACCTATTGGACTTTAATTATAGAAAAACATACCTACTTGCTGATGACACCTGGTTTGCAATGTGTAAGGATTTTATATAGGGAATTAACACAGGTCTCTCATTTGTTGATCTTATCTGTCATCAAGGAAAGTTTAAAAGGAAAAGCAAGCCTAGAGACAGGTTAGTTAGTATGCTGTTGTGTTTTCAAAGCTACTTACATCTGACTTCCACCCTTGTTAGAATTCTTGTTCCGAAATTATACTCATTTGACCTTATTTGTATTTATATTGTGTTTCCCAATGAGATTGTTTACCATTATAAATCTTATAAGCAAGATTATTTCATAGGATTGAGTTCAGAATAGACCATAGGAATAATACATGATTATTTTCAGAGAAAGGAGGAAAATGAAAGCCTTAGCTGAGAAACAAGGTACAAAATACTGCAGCCAGTGATTTAGCAATGCCAAAGTGGGAAGACTAATTTCCACAGGATGTGAGGCATCATTAAGGCACCTTTCTAAATCACAAATCATGCCCATTGTCTTCTGCTCATAAGGAAGATTGGTGTGTGTGTCTGCTTGTCTGATATATGACTATGTCTGGGTAGAGGAATGGGTTTCTCTGAGGACTCAGCCCAGAGCGTCATGAACTACTACTGAGTCTCATCAGCAGCTCTATTTGAATCATCTCTGATTTATTATGACTGTTTCTGAATTGAGACTTAGGGTGCTGGAGGGTTTGCTTTTGATTTTTGTTTCATTTTTCTTTCTTTACTTCTTTTTTCCTTCCTTCCTCCCTTTCTTTCTCTCTCCCTCTCTCTTTCTTTCTTTCTCTCTCCCTCTCTCTTTCTTTCATTCTTTCTCTCTCCCTCTCTCTTTCTTTCTTTCTCTCTCCCTTTCTCTTCCTTCCTTCCTTCCTTCCTTCCTTTCTCTCTCCCTCTCTCTCTCTCTCTTTCTTTCTTTCTTTCTTTCTTTCTTTCTTTCTTTCTTTCTTTCTTTCTTTCTTTCTTTCTTTCTTTCTTTCTTTCTTTCTTTCTTTCTTTCTTTCTTTCTTTCTTTCTGCTATTTCTCCCCCCCACCATTCTGTACAGCAGTTACTTGAGAGGAGCAATCTCTCTCTCCCCCCCTGAAATGACAGAATGCCTTCTTCCAGGACTCAGTGCCTGGGAGGCAAAGGCTTCACTAAGTCATCTTTCTTCACCCTCACACTTAGAATAGTATGTACACATCCACCATTTATTGTTCTCGTCTCCCTCCCCCCACCCCAGTCCTTTCGGGATGCTTGCAATGAAGGTCCAGATAAAAGTTAGGAGTGGATGGAAATCTTTATGCATCAGCATTTCAGAATTACCCACATATTTAATGGCCTTCTGCTTCCATTGCTCTGCCAATTATGACCCCTTCTCTTACCAGAAAGTTGTGGCATCTAGTGTCTTAAGTCACCTTGAGCCCTCAATTCAAAAGTCTACGTATTTATATATTATTCATCTCATTTTCATTATAAGAGGAGAAGCAACATTCTCTTTTGAGTTTCTATATCTTACAAAAAAGTAGAACTCAGATAATGAATTCCTACATCCAATACTATTTCTAGCACATTATTGTTACTTGAAAATATTTGCTAGTGGAAAACTTAAATGGTCCCATGCATACCTTTGTGACTTATTATATATAAATTTGTGTGTACCTATGACTGTAAACTTTATTCTTAGGACTGCCTTGATTGATCCCAGAAAATCTGGTAGGCTTGTTATAACTTTTATTACTTTCTAAAATTTTTTAAATTTCTTCCCTGGTTTCCTCAGTGAGCTACTATTCATTTGAAAGTGTATTTATTGCTCAGTCACCATATGTGTGTAATTGCTGAGGCTTCCCTTGCTGTTAATTTCTAGTTTTGTTTCACTCTGGTCTGATAGAGTACAAGGAATTATGTCAGTTTATTTTTTGTATTTGTTATGGCTTGCTTTGTAACCTAAGTTGTGATAAACTTTGGAGAAGCTTCTGTGTACCATCACCAATAAGAACATGCATTCCTCATTTCTTGGATAGAATGTTCTGAAGATATCTGATGAATCCAGCTTGTCTATGGTATAATTTAGCTCTGAAGTATTTTTGCTAATTTTCAGTTTGAAAGCTCTGTTTAAATATGTGAGTAGGGCATTAAAGTCTCCCACTATTATATCTATGGGAACCTACGTGAACTTTTATGGCTATTATTTTTATGAAGTCGGAAGCCCCCATATTTGATGTACAAATGTTGGCAATTGTCGCATGCTCTTGATGAATTGTTCCCTTTGTTAATACATAGTGTCCCTCTTTGTCTCTTTAGATTAGCTTTGCTTTGAAGTCTACTATGTCAGATATATTAGCCACGCTGACTCGTTTTCTGTTTCCAATTGCTTGTAGGTTTTTTCCACTCTTTGTCACTCAGTTTTTATTTGTTAGACATATGGGTTTCTTGAGGATAACAGATACTTCGATCTTGTTTCTTATTCTCCCCACTTAGTCTGACTCTTTTTATTGTTGAGTTTAGACTCTATGTTTTACTGAAAGGGCTTTCCTATGCTTTGTTGGGTGATTTTATAGTTGTCTGGGTTATGTTCCTTTTTTACCTCCCCATTAGATTTGATGGTATGCTGGTTAGCTGTGTTACACACTGTTGACTCATTCCCAAGTCTTCTTAATTCCTGAGTTCCTTTCTTGATGAGCATTCTTTCACAAGTTCGTGTGAATGACACTGACTTTCTTGTCCCTCTCTGTATACTCTTCATTTAAGGATCTTTTTGTTGTGCTGGTTTGATGATCATAAATTGCCTTAATTTGTATTTGTTTTGGGATAAACTTATTTCTCCATCAATTTTGAAAGATAATTTTACTGGGCATGGAACACTCTTGATTGGAAGTTGTTAACCTTTAGGGAATGTATCTCATTCTTAAAAATATTATTCACATTACTTGATTTTTTTCCCTATATCTCTCTACATGAATTATTTCCTCAACTTTTCCTTCCATCTCTGAAATTTTCTCTTCTGCATGATCTTGCCTGTTGGCAGTGCTCTCTGTTGAGATTTTTATTTGAGTGACTTTTTTTTTTTTTAATCTCCGGAATTCCTGCTTGGTCTTTTAGTATTTCAATTTCCTTGTTGAATTTATCCTCCATGTTTTGGACTTTCTCCTCTGTGTTGTTTACAGTATTTTTGCAGTCAGCTCCTTGTTGCCTGGATGAACATCCAAACAGACATGGCTTGTGGGAGGAAGGGGATTTATTTTAGGTTTAGAAGTACAAGCTGGAATATTTGCACCCATTGGGCTGTCTTTGGGGGAGTCTGTGTGGATAGAGGAGTATAGATCTCATTCTATCGCCTTGGGAGATGGGGCCCCAGAAGTCTGTAGGTCCCAGAAATCTGGAAGGACCTGGATGTTACAGGCCTGGCTGCCTGAATCCACTGCAGTAGGATTTGGGGTCCTGTTGAATGATATATCTTTAAATTATAGTTTGATTTCTTCTGTGGTTAAACAGTTATTGAGAGAAGCAGTGAAATATATTCTTACAAGTCACTCCACTATGAAGAGGAAAAATAATTTTTGTCTTGAGCTGAACAATAGTAAATAAGAGTGAAAGAGATGCATGCCTCCTAAAAGGGTCTAGACAGAAGCACTTTGAAAGAGGCCATCTCCAAGGGAGGCCTTTGGGATAAACACAAGTCCTCTGGATGACCAGTACTGAAAATGATGGGAAGCATCTAATGAAGACGCTAGTATCTCCTTGGGGCTTTGATGATAGAACGTAAGCCCCTGTGGATCAAAAGCATCAGGATCTATCTTCAATTCATTACATATGCTTTCAAGCAGTAGTATCCTATTCATGTGTGGTAGAAGCAAGCGTCTTGTGGAAAAATACTTCCATTTATTCTACAGTCATCAGTGATTCTGTCACACCTTCAAAATCTACATATGTACTATGACTTTTAAATACCCTGGATATTTGTAAGGAAACTGGAAAATATTTTAAAATATTAAAAGTAAGAAAAAATTTTAATTAAAAAAAAAGGAAAAGAAGTCCTTGTACATGTCCCACACAAAAGCTTGCTCTAGTTACCCACCTAAGGGGCTTTACTTGACCATATTTCAGTTTTAGGTTTGGGTAGTAAATCTGTGAAGAATAATGATGATGTAAACCTCCCATTGATGGCTGACATTCTGAATGAAATAGGAAGGATAGAATGGATTATAGGTCATTTAGAGATTATTTATTATTCACTCCAAACCGCCTGACTCACCTCAAGCTATTCTCTCCTTAAGGCCTGTTGGCCAGGCAAACTCTATGTATGTACTGAATTTGGAAATACATCATATTATCAGGCTTAAACAAAACAATCATAGCAATGAGAGCTACACTGTATATTATTTAGAAAAAACAATTGTATTTTGCCCTAAAAGTTTCCTTCTAGGAGCCTAGATGGGACCATTGTGCAATGCTCTTCATTGTAAAGTCTATATTGTTCTCAGAAAATTTTAGATGGAGTATTTTTCACCCTACTGAGTAGGGCTGACAGAGGCTTTAATTAAACAAATGTCACATGGGAACTCTTGCCCCCAAAGCTTTTATTGGTCCTAATTAGCAGATGCAGCTGTAGACTCTATCAATATTAGATGGCCTGTTTATTATGTCCATTTATATCACATTCATCAGGGAGCACGCGGAAGTCACCCCAGAATTATCAGCTTTAATTAAAGCTAGCTCAAATGATGAGAAAAATATCCCATGGAAAATCCCAGGTAATCAAGAGGGAGATGACAAATTGGTTACTGGGAATATTCTCAAAGCTTCTTGGGGGGAAAGTACAGAATAGTGTTCTCATTGTCAACTATTGCCTGAGAGAAGCAGACATCTGAGGCTGAATTACAAAGTACTGTTATGGTTTGAATATAAAATGTCTCCCCACAGTCTTGTGGTCCCCTGCTTGTGGTGCTGTGTGAGAAACTACGAAATCTTTGCTAGCCATGGATCCTTGCTAGCCTTGAGGTTTTACAGTCTGGCCCCAATCCTGTCAGTTCTTTTCTTCCTGCCTGCCATGTCTGCCTTCTGTGCTATACTGGAATAGATCCCTTCTAGAACAGTAAGCCGAAACAAACCCTTTCCTTCCTTAGCTTGCTTCTTTCTGGTCAGGCACTTGTTCATAGAAATGAGACAGTGACACACGTACCAATGAAGCTGAAGCTTTTCTCTCTCCTGTGAAGGGTTGTTCCTCAGTGACTGCTGGGCTGCCACCAGGTTCACTTTAAGTAGATGGGGAGACAGCACATCACAGTCATTGCATTCAAAGAATTATACATTGTTAGATCTGGTAATTCCAATATAAAATAGATAGAAGATAGGTGATAGAAAAATAGATAGATATTCTCAGAACTTGGCATTAGTATTTTTAATTTTCTAGATAAGATATATAAGGCTTAAAAATATCAAATGGGTTTGTCACTGAGGAAGTACACACTAGAGTCAGAGTCTGAACACCTGTTTGCTTTTGAACCTCAGACACCTTTTTCTTTTAACTTTTTTTTATTTTCATGGAGAGAGAGAGATAGAGAGATAGAGATAGATAGATAGATAGAGAGAGAGAGAGAGAGAGAGAGAGAGAGAGAATGGACATATACCATGGCCTCTAGCTGCTGCAGAACTCCAGATGTGTGTGCCACTGTGCCTCTGGCTTTACATGGGTACTGGGGAATTGACCCTGGGTCATTAGGCTTTGTAGGTAAGCACCTTAACTGATGATTAAGCACCTTAACTGACTCTCCAACCCCACAGACATATTTTTTATACTACAGGGCCTTTCTATGTCAAAAGAATGTAATATTCTGTCCAGTAGTTTCTTGACATAAATATAAAGTGGTGTGGCGGTCAACTTTCTAGTTGCTGCACAGAAAGAACCCAGGCAAAAGTGGCTTGTGGAGGAATGGGTTTATTTGGCTTACAGACTCGAGGGGAGACTCCATCCTGGCAGGGAAAATGATGGCATGAGCTGAGGTGTGGACATCACCTCTGCCATAGCACTGCAAACAGCGGCAGGAAGGTGTGCCAAATACTGGCAAGGGGGAGCTGGCTTATAACCCCCAAAAGCCTGCCCCCAACAACAAAGCTCAAGCGAGGCTGTAATTCCCAAACAGCCATCAGCTGAGGATTAATCATTAAGAACACATTCATTTGTTTGTGGGGACTTATGACTTTAAACTTTTTTTTCCATTTGTCTAAGTTTCATTATCCTTGGTTTCTTCATTCATAAAAGAAGGATAATAAATACTTCTCAGGTTTGGGTTATATGAAATAAACTGAAAAACTTGACTTTGAAAAATACTAATATAAAACTTATTCTCAGTTTCTACCATGATCCTATTTTGGAAGATGTTCTCAGAAAGGATTCATGATAAATCTCTATTGAAGGACAAGACAAAAAATAATTTACCCTTTGTGATTTACAGAAATATAATCTTCTTTCATTTGTTCTATTTTGTGGGGGAGCAACTGCAAGAGATATGACTCTGCAGTATAAAAAAATGTGACCAATGTATCATGGGGATGCTGTAATAAGTGATGTTTCTCAAAAAATTGAAGTATTGAAATTTCCTTGAAGAGATAACACAACATACTCATGTATGTTTGTAGTTTGAAATATCTATAGCAAGTATGAAATATATTTAAATATATAGTTTCATCCTGAAAGTAGTGCAGTTCTATGCGTGCAAAACATAGTCACTAAGTTGTCTCCTGCCCCACTTAAGGATTCAATTGTCCAGTTACTTCTGTGTTCCTTAAAATGTAACTTATTTTCCCTATAACTCCTTGTCCCTCATTGGGACATATCTAAGAAGTCTCAAGGAGGTACAGTATCTAATCTAATATGATTAGCTTTAAAATTCATATTACGCTGTAATGTAATTGACAGAAATTGGGATTGCAATCAGATAGAATTTAATTTGAAGATCTGGTCTAACACATTTTAATATATCAGTTTTGAATATTTCTCAGCCTCCTTTCATTCATCTATAAAGTAAAGCTAATATTTTAGTATAGCATTGATAATAATAGTTTTGATAGTTTGATAACATTTTTTTAGCAATCTCCTAACAGTTTCAAATAAGTGTTTAATAGAAAGTGGTCATCAGACCCCTGCATCAAAAGTCATTGTTAAAAGTACAGATTCCTGAGGCCCATACAGATTCATTATATTAGCATTTTAGGAAATGACATATGTTTTTAGCAAATTTCTTTGGCCATTCCTCTCTAAGACAGAAAAATTCCTGTACTGAATAATGTCAAATACTTCTTTCCTGAATTCACACACACACATGAATGTGTCAGACTGCCAAACAATTTCAATAAGGTTCTTGAAGTAGTCTTGGGACCATAAAGGGAAGATCACTCACTGCACTGTGGATGCATCAAAGTACATTCCAGAGAGGAAGTCCAGGAATGTGGTACACACTTCAAAGCTACAGCATCTAAAAGAAAAACCTTTGTACATTATTTGTGTCCCTAAGCATCACATGAAAAGTAGTCTGACTAAGGTGAACATAGCTGGTGGGAATGGAAGAGGATCTGGGACTTGATGTCTGGTTGATCACATGCCTATGAAATGAGGGCAAGAACACTTCTAGCAGCCCCCAGACAATTGAGGAATTATAACTTTTGACATTTTTCTGATAGAATCGCAAGACAAAATCTTTATTTTTTGTTGTTGTTATTATTTAGGAACAGAGATATTTTGGATTCCTGTACTCTTATTAATTATTATTATTATTAGTAGTAACAGTATCAGTACATTCTGTAATGGGGTCTCCTATGTGGCCCAGCCTGGCCTCTCAAACTCCCAAACTCGATTATTCCTTCATCTAGGCCTCCCAAATATCTGGAACTAAAGGCACATGCCACCATGCTTGGTTTCCTGCTGCTGTTTTTAGTAGTGGTGAGTAACTTTGGGGCTGTGCATCAACCTTCTCAAGTCACTTTTCCTCTCTTCATTGTGAATATATAGGCCAACAATGGAAAGTTGAAAATGGCCAAGGCTGATAAGTTTGCAATGAAGTAATGAAACTTCTTTTCCAAGGACTGGAAAATACAGATCAATTTTTAATAATAGCTTAATTGATAAGAGGAAGCTAAATCCCATACCCAGTGGGATCTTGGAGTAAAGAGTGGGAGAAATGCAGGACAGGATGGTAACTGTGGTCAAGAAAATGGCTTGAAGCACTGGAAAGAGGCAGGAGGGTTGCTCACAGTCCTTCAGGGCACCTTGTGGTTCAGAGACGAGCAGCAGAAACAAGCACACAGTGGTGTTGTACCTTTCTATTCCAAGCCAGAATTTGATGCCTGAATAACACTATCTGGTAACTGCA
This sequence comes from Zapus hudsonius, assembly GCA_004024765.1. Lineage (NCBI taxonomy): Eukaryota > Metazoa > Chordata > Mammalia > Rodentia > Dipodidae > Zapus > Zapus hudsonius. The sequence goes on from PVHP010023474.1 coordinate 14,525, forward strand.
CAAGTCCCATTGCCCTCCTGCCTGGCCAGTGTTCTGTCACACAAGACAGAAATGAATCCATCCTAACAATCATCCATGGCACTTCATATATTTCTCACAAATTTGGATAAGAGAGGAAAAATCTTTAAAGAATCTTAAAGAAAATTTAGAATCTGGGGGATGGGAAGATGGCACTGTGGTTAAACATGCTCAAGTGAAAAGCCTGCCAGCCCAGGTTCAATTCCCCAGCCATGCCCCCCCACCATGTCCTTAAGCTTGTAATTCCAACAATCTGAAAGTGAAGAGTGTGGCCAGCCATTACAGCCTAATTGGTGAGCTCCAGGCCAACAAGAGACTTTCTCAAAGAAGGTGGTTGGTATTCCTAAGCAATGACACTCAAGGTTGTCCTCTGATTTCCACATGCACATACACTCACATTGACATATGAACCACCCCACACAGATACATGCACACACACACACATGGATTTTTACAGAGAGGAACCCTTCAACCAGAGATTAGTATGCACCTTCCTCACAATGGGGAGATGATAAATTATCGTCATGCTTCACTCTGTCTCTGAGTTCCCCATTGCTACCTAGCCCTCATTGCCCTTAATATTAATTCACTTGATATTTGAAATTTTGCTGCCATTTTCTATTTCTTGGGCCTGATCTTCATTTTCCTATCGATGCTTCCTAAGATTATGTCCCTAAAATGCTATTTGCCCACAAGTATGTATCAGGGCAGAATCTGGTCAAATATGTCTCCTCTGGGTGAAAATGAATACAATGAAAACTTAATGGGTTACTACTATGGAAATTAAAATAAAATCCTTCATTGTAGCCAGGAGGGAATAACTGGTTTATCTCATCAGAGGAGGCTGCCAATTCACCAATTGGGCTTTCCTCACTAGGGGATTTTTGTGGCCTTGCTAATTTTTTCCCTTAATAAGAAGCATTATTGATCCTTTCAGTAATGTTAGACCATCCCTGTATCTAAGATAGAGTTATATAGAGCAAGCTTATAGAACTGAGATGTGAACTTGAAATATCAGTTTACAGATATTCCACAGGGAAAAATGCTGCAGGGACTGAAATACTCCACTTTCATGTGACATTTGCATATTAATATAGGATGATCTACTGGGATTCCAAATTAACATGAGTGGTTGTATGAATACCATGGACCCAGAACAAGGGAAATCAGAGGCATCAGATCGCAGACAATTTATCCCTAAATCTGAGGATAAAGGCAGTTGTGTCTGATAAAACCTTTCATACAGAATCCTCCTCTGATCATCTTGGGGCTCTCTCCTAAACAGGACTTGTAGACTAAATCTGAGTATCGCATGGAAAATGCTTAGATGCAGAAGATCTCTGATATTCTCAACCCCTGTTAGTTTTACTCATTCTTTAAAAATTAGTAAACACATCCCAATCCAAAGTATTGCTACAGGTTTAATGATTTTGCATATGTCAACTGTATTTTTGCTTTTCAGGGAGCAAACTCACTTCCTAGTTTTTTTTTATTTTTAGTTTAGACTCATGAACTGCAAACATTCATATCACCTACTAAATCCTGGCTACTTTTTCTTTGATGTCACCCAGTCTTTCAGGAAGACTTTATTTTCCCTCTTCCATTCACAGGAAAACAAAACTTTGGTCTATATTTCAAGTCTGCATTTGTCTTGAGTCTGGAACTCCTGTTTTTCTCATTCACCATGCTATCAGAAGGTTATAGCACCGGGCTTCTGTTTTGGAGTAGATATAAAGAAAGGCTTTTACAGCGAGAACAAAGTGTGACAGTTTCTAAGCATCTATCTAACTTCTTCGAGTGTATAATTTTCTAATGTTCCAGCCTTTGCTAAATCTCAGGATGGAGACATTCTTCTAAATAATTCTGACAAAACGAGATTGCTCTCGGGTATTCAGGGACAAGAAACTGTGTCAGAGTTATCTTCCTAATTGCCTCCGTTTTTCACTTCACTGGCTCTAGGATCACGTTATAACTCACCATGCCTCCCGACTAATGCACAACGCATCTGGTATTGATGGTTCAAGGGAAATGAAAGGAACATTCTAAAGATTGTAAAGTATCTAATTACCTGTACTGACCCCATTCAGAAGCAACCACAAACAATACTGTAATTAACTGAGGTTGGCTACATATGGGACACACGTGGGTGAGTTGAATCATAAAGAAATAAAAGCATGCTCACTAACCTGTTGGCTGGCTGATTTAGTATTTAGAATTTGCTTGACTGTGAAACTTTCTTTTTGATCTTTCCTTTCCCCCTTCAACCCTACATTATGAAAAATGTTTATCTTTTCCATTATTTAATTAAAGAAAGTTTGAGAAAATAAATATAAGGAAGTGTGTGGGTCTAAAATAACCATTATTTTACCAATTGAAAATGATTACTGTTAACCTTGTAATATAGCTTTTCTTTATTTCTCATTACAAATAAAACAAACTATTTTATTTGATTTTAAAAAAATATATCAGTATGGATTTTGGGGGAGAGCACCATTATTTTAAATCTCTTTTCCCCTAAAAGAAATGAGGTTATATCAGATAAGGAAAAGAAAGAGTTGGGTGAGGAAATATAGGCATGCATGCAAAAGCTACAAGGAATATGAGCATAGAGAATCCGGCTGAAACAGAGTGCACAGCACATAGATGTGTTCTGGAGAGGAACAGGGCCAAATAAACATGGTCTGGGAATGCCATACCAAGACCAGATCACACCAGACCATAGGGAAAGATTCAGTCACCTACGTGATCAGAGTTTACAGCACAGGCCTGGCCTTACTCTTAGCAATATACCAGGTATTTATTGAATCAATCATTAGAAGAATAAATGGCACTTGTGAAGAAGATGAGAGGCAATAGATTTGTCTAGAGGTAGAAAAGCCATTTAATAAACTCAAATTTTCTGTTACTTAATGTGTGGACTAAGTATATATATTACAAAAGCAGAATGGATTGTAGGAAAATGAAATAACTTTAAACTCTGAAGAAACTAAAATATACTGAGTAGATGATTTATACCCCAATAATATTGTCTTAAATTGGAGAGAGAGAGAGAAGATATAAAGATATCAGAAACTGAGAAAGAAGAATGAGGTGTCATTTCAGACCCATAAGGAGTTAGAAAGAAAAACCTCTGGGTTTCCATGAGCATCATGTCCTTTTACATGACCTTCCCAATCTCCTTGAAGCACTTTACAACTTTACATCAGTGTAACTACACATAGAAGATAAGAGAAAACAAACCATGGCCATCGCTCACAGCACCAATGACTGTTCTAAAATCTTCATTGCTGTAGTAACAAGTTTGAGTATGTTTGTCTTCTATATATCTGTTAGAAAGTTAAGGGTGACATCCCAAGGACACATCCTCTACAAGACATAGTTATGAGCGGTGTCATCAGATTGTTCACTAAAAAGAAAAGTAAACCCTGATGACCTAGAAGAAATCAGTGGCCTCAGTTTATCTCTTTGTTCTCTTTGTCCATGAAAGCTCTTCTCTAAGTCCTGATGGCCTCACAAGGTGGATGTGGTATACGATACAAGTAGTAATTTTCAGTTGACAATTTCATGGTCAAGGACCAGCCCTCTTCATCTGCTGTTATTAAATGAGTAGCCCCAGCGTCAGGCCCCAGAGAATGTGGAATGACTGGTGTAGCTGAAGCAGCTGTCTCCCACAGCCTTACTTCTGCTTTGACCAGAGGAAGGGCCCTTCTTCAGAGGAGATGCCACAGCCTCATGTTTCATTCTCGAGGACCTCATGACACCTAAACCCTACTGACACAAGGGTTTAGGTTTGTTTCCAGTTTTTGCTTTTGCTGATTAGATAAATTTTGTTAACACTTAGGGATAAAACATTTTCAGAGCTTGCTGGTCAAAATGAGCTCAGTAGACTTGCCTTCTTACATTTTTGCTATAATAAAAATTTCATTATCTCACAAAGGAAAGAATGTATCTATACATTATATATATATAATATATAATGAATATAATGAATATATACATATTCCTTCCAGAAAGGAACAGTACAAATTTATGTCATACTTGAAAATATTATAAAAATTTTCATGTTTTTACTCTATAAAATAGTACCCAGAATAAGTAATGCATAATTATGGTCTAATTTAATTGTAAAGATTTTTTTCAACAGTTTTTCACAGTGTAAAGTGCTATTAACAAAATATGAGAGCCTTGGTATCCTTTGGACATTAACTTTTCTGTAGATGTTATAAAAATCTTCCTTTTAAAAAAACTAACTTAGTTTTTATGCTCAATTTATACATTTAAAATGAAAATTCTAGGAATCTAATCACTCCTTATTGGTGAGTTCAATGTGGCTGATAAACATTGCACATAAAGATATGAACTGACACAGAAAGTTTCCAGTGGAAAAAGATGCTTCCTCTGAAGAAATGAGCCATCACTTTGCCTTTAAATGTAAATTAAGCCAGGAGAGTGAGATAGCACAGAATATCCCTCTTCTGCATTCTGACATGTGTGTGCCAGAGCTTGTTCCATACACGTCATACTCATTATTCCCAATTTCCCAAACATCCTGTTGTTAATTCTCTTTCTGATCACTGCATGTAGTTGTGGGGTGGTTCTCATTTTATATACCTTCTAGTTGATGGAACAAATACCCAACAAAAATCAGAGTAAGGGAAGAAGAGTTTATCCCAGGAACACACAGAGAGAGAGAGAGAGAGAGAGAGAGAGAGAGAGAGAGAGAGAGAGAGAGAGAGAGAGAGAGAGAGAGAGAGAGAGAGAGAGAGAGAGAGAGAGAGAGAGAGAGAGAGAGAGAGACAGAGAGACAGAGAGAGACAGAGACAGAGACAGAGACACAGAGACAGACAGAGACAGAGACCGAGAGAGAAGAATGCTGTTCTGTTGCTCATCCAGCTGTCTCCTTTTTTCCTTGTTTATGTCTAGGGTCCTGGTCCTACTACCATATGCCTTCACAGCTCAATTGGGTTTTCCCAACTCAATTAAAAAAATCAAGATAATTCCTCACCAGCCTGCCCAAAGCCTAACTTAATCTAGTTAACCCCTCACAGTTAATTCAAGTTGACCATGAGTATAAGCCATTTTACTCACATTCCCCTCTAGAACAGAGGCAGTGCAGATTGGGGCACTGTGGGGAAAGGCGGCTGAAGGGCCAGAGAAGCTACCTGTGATAACCTCTGTTTGAATCAAGGTTTTCTGGAGGAACAGAGTTGATAGAAGGAAGTACATTGCACAGCAGCAGCTCAGCAGCTCAAGAGTGGCCATCTGCACAGTGAGGGGATGAAAGTCCAGTAGCTGCTCAGTCCATGAAGCTGAACACTGAAGAGCCTACAGAATGGTGGACAGCAGCTGGTCTGCAGTCCGTGTTGGAAGGCCAAAGAAGCTGCATTCTGATGACCGCAGCAGGAACAGATAGACATAGTTACCAACAAGGTGTGAAGGCAGACAGACAAGCAGCACTGTTTTTTTTTTTTCTCAGAACCCTATATCTGGACTGCCTGGCAGAGGTGCCTTCACTTTGGGGGTGGAGAGTAAATCCTTCCTGAAACCCCTCTGTTTCCCAGACCAGCCCAGAAGCTCATCTCATAGTGCAGACCCCATCAAGCTGACAGTAAAGGTTCAGCATCACAACTTGTCACCATCTTTACCCTGCAGTCTTGTCTCTTCACATTCCGTTACTCTTTGCATGCATGGTGCTCATCAGACATAGCAGATGGTGCCCTTTCCCCCGTGGAAGCAATGGGCAGGAAACTGTTAGGACCATATAATCTGCCAGAGGAAAAGCTACCGAAAGACTTGACCACACTTTCTGCGGAACCCCTGTCTCGAGTGCAGTAGACAAGTGGAGACCTCTTTGGTGATCTAGTCTGGCCCTGGGCTGTCACAGACTTCTCAACCATGACAATGAGAAGTTGGTTAGTCAATGCACTTGGGTCCCTCCCCACCTTATTTTTTTTTCCCTCGAGGTAGGGTCTAGCCCAGGTGTCCTGGAATTCACTATGTAGCCTCCCACTCACAGTGATGCTCCTACCTCTGCCTCCAGGTTTGGGATTAAAGGAGTGGGCCATTCTGACACTATGAGTTGCAAGGGGTTAGCATTGGACCTCAGGTAATCTTAGATTTACTTGGGCTCCACCTCCTGGCCGTGTCTTATATTGCAGCTGTAAATTCTGCAGGGGGTTTCTTGACCCATCAGTGAGGCACTCTGGATAATTTTTGTTTTGTCCTCTAGATAGTACGTTTGTGATCAAAAGGTAGAGGAGGATGGAGGCAGTAGTAAAGACAGTAGTAAAGAAAAAGAAGCAGGTTAAATATTTGAGTCTGTCGCTTATTAAAAGTCTCAAATTTAAATTATTATCTCAAATTGAGGGAATATAGACAGCTATTAAGATCGTGATTGTGTATTTTAAGCATTAGCTAGTTAAATGTAAGCATTGAAAATATTCTTAAAATTTTAGCCATATTTCAGATGTGTTCATTTAAAGCAATTGGATTTGAAACCTTAAATTATAGAATCGATTAAGATACTATTTCTTTTGAAAAATTTGATATCTAGAGACCAAATTGCTGTGCATTGCAATGGGTTCCCTAAGAGAAAAATTCTTTTTATTTTTTTAAGAGAAAAATTCTTGCACATAAGAAAAGCATATGTACAAATGACTCTAGAAAACTAGGATCATGTTTTCACTACACAGTTTCTTTGAGACTACGTTCTGCACTTGGGATGAAAAGATGCAGGAGCCTGGTTCCTGTTGTTTTTAGTTCAGCAGGAGAGGCAGCTGCCTATAAGCATATTGACAATGATATGTAATATATGAGCTGTGATGGAGACTTGCCAAATAGAAATACAGAGGTGATACAATAGTGAGATCCATGTGTCCGGACAGTGAAGTCATCCTTCATGGAATAGAAAACCCAGAAGAATAAACCAGAAGGAATCACCCACAGAGTACGTACTTGAAGAGCAATTTAGTTTTTTTTAATAGATTGGAGAGGAAATCTCCAAAAAAAAATTCAAAAGCACAAAAAAGCACATGTCAAGTGGAAAATGATTCAAGCAGCTCTGATGTCAAAAGCTAAGTGTTGAGAAAACGGGAAAACGCATTTACCATTTTCTTATTTTAGGTTTTCTTTAGCTTGAACAAAGCTGTTGTTTATGCATTTCTTTCTGAAAGGTCTAAAATCAGCGTATTCACAAGGAAGGGCAGTGTTTGTCTGAGGCAAACATCACAAGGTAGCAAAGAATATGGGCGTTTCAGTCTGCAGCCTTTACTTGAAGTCCTGACTTTCATCTATTAGCTGAGTAAGTGTGGGCAGCTTCTCAGCTCTTTGTGATTCATTTACTTCTTTATAAAAGTGGAAAATTGTAATAATACCTATTATATAAGGTTGTTATGAGATTAAATGTTAGTTAGCACAAATAATATCAAGGTTAAAAGTCAAGGCATTATTTTTAGATCTGCCAATAATTAAAATGATGGAAATAATGGCAATGATACTAGTAAATATTTAAATTTTGATAAAATTTTAATTGTAATTTATTAAAACATACACATAAATATTATTCAATGTTTACTCCTATATCTGGTAAGGGAATATGTAGGCAAACAATGTTATTCCAACACAAGAAACTCTAGCCACACATGAATGTAGTGGTAAGTTATCAAAACATTAAACTTAACTATACTCTATAAGAGACTACAAAAAACATTTCAAGTATTACTAGACTAGAATTGTCTTGATAAAATAATAAAAAGACACTAAAATTTAACACAGACATTATAGGAAAAAATGCTGCAGGTCAAATTCACTCATAAATCATAATGCAAAACTCCTGAATAATATCAGCTGATGATTAAAGAAAGTGAGACCAATGAGTTAAAATAAAAAAAAAAGATTTTTAAAAAAATATTTCATTTCTTTATTTGAGGGAGAATGAGAGAAGGAATGAAGCAGACACAAATAGAGAACGGGTGTGCCGGGGCCTCCAGCCACTGCAAACTCCAAACACATGCCACACCTTGTGCATATGGCTTTACTTGGGTACTGGGGAATCAAACCCATTTTGCTTAGCTTTGCAGACAAGCACCTTAACCAATAAACCATCTGTCCAGCCCCCATTTAAGTTTGTTAACATTTAGAAATCAATGTAATTCCCTATATTCTGAAAGTCTCATGATTACCTCAGTAGTTGCAGAACAGAAATGTAGACATTACTCAGTGGTAGAATAATTGCATATTATACTGAGTCCCCAAGTTTGATCTCTAGTATCACACAGTAATTAATGATGATAATAATATATATAATAATTGAGTAAAAATTCATTTCATAATGTTCAAAGTCTAGGTACATCATAAATATTCAGGATTCAAATAATAGAAGTAAACTTCTTTCCTCTCTTAAAGAATGCCTATGAAACTTATTTTACAGCTTAAGCTTAGTGGTAACACTTTTGACTTGTATAACAAAAGGTGAGGGACAGAGCAGAATGCCCACTATCATTTCTTCTATACAACATTCTCCGGGAGATACTTGTTAGAAAAGAGTGGCTCAAGCATTGGCAATGAGGAAATAGTTCATTATTCATCATGGAGATAACGTGACTATGGGACGGAAAAACTAAATGAATCTCCAGGGAAACAAAAAAGAGCTTACAATCAAAGTTAATAAATGCAGCATGAAATTCATTTGTACATTATATGAGAGAGTAATTATAAAAATTTGTGTAGCCTTCTATCTAATAAATAATACATCAGTTCTCCCATGCATATAAAACTATTGAGAAATTTTAAACATAATAAGATAGTACATAAAAAGCAAAAAAAAATAGGGCCATTCATAAAATGGTAGCACTAACTGCACACAAACGATAATATAAATGAGACGATTGTTGAGTGCTATTCAGACAATCTCTATGAAGACTTTCATTGACTTCATGTTTGCAGAAAAGAATGTGGTATGTCTCGTGAATATTTGAAAAGACACTAAAATAGAGATCTTCTACCTATAGATGGAAGTCAGGAAAATGAAACAGCCTAGCAGAAGAAATTGACTTATATATGTAGAAATATCATGGAAATCCAGAGATACATGGCAATTCACCTGACTTGAAGTTTTTTTTAATATATATGAATATAACAATAACATATATACATGTATATATATATATATATATATATATATATATATATATATATGTGTGTGTGTGTGTGTATATGTTATAGTCTTGTATCCCTTTACCTCCTGGTCCCCATTTCTTTGAGGGCCCTCCTCAGTAGGTTCTTTGGTGTTTCACTGTGGGGCAATTAGAGCTTCTGTCAGTCTCTGGGGGGGTATTTCTCCCCACCCAATGGCTCTTATAATTTTTGTGCCCCCTCTTCAGCAACAGTCCCTGAGTCTTGGCAGGTGAGTTAGCAGTTTTTCTTTACTCAGTTCTCTGTAGTCTTTGTATTTCTGTTACAATGTGTTTCAGTTTCCCAGGATGTTTGTTGCTATTTCTCTGGAGGCAGCTGTTGTCCTGACACTGGGAGCAGCACTTTTGTCTCTGCTTCCTCTACAGTTTCTTCTTCTCTGGGTGAATGTTGTGGAGGTGGCACATCTCATGGTGAGCATTAGGCTGTATTTTCTTGTCAAATCACGGATCTTGGATCTCCATCATGGATCCTGGATCTCCCCAGTATTGTCTGCCATTTTTTTCTCCCCTGAAGTTCTAGCATAGTTATAAATCCACCATCTTCATTGGAAGTCTCCTGACTTGAGGTTTTAGTTGTAACCAATACACTGTATTAATAATAATAATAATAAATTCCTGTCTTTAATTTGATATGAGTATGTACTTAAGTATAGCTCTTTGTATACTAGACACCACTGAAGCCTGTCCTTTGTCTAAATGACATTATCAAATTAAGCCCATTTGGTGAGAAACATTAGGGTCATGTTATTCAATGCATTGATAAATTTTCTCTGTTGTTAAGTTTGCCATTTTTAAGCGCCTATACTTAATCTGAAATAGAAGAAGTTCTGGTTTGATAATGTTTGTTTAACATTTTTTTGTCTTAAAGATTAAAGAATGAGATTCAAGATACATAGTTAATAATTAAGAATTAGGGCTGGAGAGATGGCTCAGCAGTTAAGGCACTTGCCTCTAGTGCCTAAGGCCCCGGGTTCAATTCCCCAGTACCCACATAAGCCAGACCCACTAGGTGGTGGCCCTGGTTCTCTCTCTCTCTCTCTCTCTCTCTCTCTCTCTCTCTCTCTCTCTCTCTCACTCACTCTTTCCCTCTCTTTCTCTCTGTATCTCTCTGCTTGAAAATAAAATAAAATAAAATATTTAAAAAAGAATTAAGAATTAATAGTCAAGTTTTGAGCTCAGACATGAGCTCTTCTCATTATCCCACAAAGAACTTTATGTCCACACCTATGTTTAGATTCTATCTGATACACCATTAGAATTGAATATATTCTGTTGATATTACTAGAAGATAATTATGTTTCAACATTTCTCTCAATGCTGTAAAGTCTGACTCTCATCTAATGAGATTTGCTTTTTCTTAACAGCACACTTTCAAGAAAACAGTACGACTATAAAAATTGTAGAAATGATAGTATAAAATAAAGCAGAGATTTTTCTAATTATTTCTTTCAAAAAGAATTGTAATAGTAAGAAGATATTCAATGAAGCTTTGACTAGTGGTCTATTTTTCCTCTTTATAGGTCCCCTTAGTAACAAGCTCTAATACCAAATGATTATTAGAAATTGTTTTCTAAACCTGACACTTTTGTTTTTGCAGTGTATTAATCACCTGATGGAGTCTTATTTTATTTAACAAATAGAAATATTTGTTGGTGAACCAGAAAGAACTAAAAGAAAACAATAGTAAGTCAATTCATCCTTTCTTCTTGATTGGATCAGATCTAAATAGTTAATAGATATGAAATAAAGGGTCCTTTTTTGCCTTCAGAAATTGTAACAGATTAAACTAACAAGACATAGTTTTCTCTTCTCACTCATATGAACTTTTGATTTACCCCTGACTAGACACATCTCAGATGGTGTAACAATGATTTAGGAACAAGAAAATTAATTGTGTTAACTTTTTATATTAGCTATAGTACTCAATATGCTAAATATAAACATGTTTAAAAAATAAAAGAGGAAGTATGTAAATTCTGTGGTATTTATTAAAAGAACACACTAATCTTACACATCTATATTTTCCAGACAAGAAAAATTAAGTCATGACATCTAACTAACTCAGTATTATTTTTGGGAGGTAGAACATTTTTTTCCCACTTCTCATTTTTTAAAGTTAAGTTTCTATATATTCACTGCTCAGTTTAGCATGCTGAACCCCTTTGGAGATGGTTTTTACATGCCATTAAGATCAAGCCTTATTCTGTGTTGATTTGCTCATGTGCTTTCTGTATAAATATCTTTCACATCACTGGAATCTATAGTCTCAAAGACAGTGATTGTTTTAAAATTATTTTTAGAATCAAAAGGAAAACTAGCACAGTACCTTCCATCAACATCCAACAAATGTTTGCTATTGTGTAAATAAAACTAGCATGATTTGAGCAAAAACTAATCAAAAATAGAAACTGATAATCTATATGAGCTTTTTCAGAATTAGTATTCGTACTATAACACAAGAACCTGTCAGGATGAATAGCTGGTTCAGTTTCTAGTCTGGCAACAATACTCATATTTCATCAGCAGACTGTTTGTGGGATATTTGACTCTCTAGGAAGCCAAGTTCAAGTTTGCCTAAACTAAATACTTCTCTAATTAATTCATCCAACAGTCATAATGCTTTCATACTGAGAAACTAGGGGTTGCATTTTATTGTAAATTTAGAGATGGTTTAAATTTTAGGGCATCCTTGATTATATGTGTGGAACTCATTTATGTCTAGCTATGTCTATATATTTATCATTGTGATGGCTAGGTTTTGTTGTCAACTTGACCTTTTTAGGAATCTTGTGTGGGTCTCTGAGTATGTTTGTAAGAAGGCAGCCTTTCAGTAGGGGATAGGATGTAAGGAGGCTCAGGAAAACTAGAAACAAGCTTTCCTTCCTGGGAGGGCAGTGCAGGAAGGAAATTCCAGAGACTCAGGTAGTAAGCAAGTCTGGGAACAGGTTGTAAGACCTGCCCTAAGACTATATAAATGGGAAGGAATTCTCCTGTCCCCTTCCTCCTGCTTGTTTGCTTTGTGTGTGTGTGTGTGTGTGTGTGTGTGTGTGTGTGTGTGTGTGTGTGTGTGTGTTGTTGGTGATGGCTTCTCTCTCTCTCTGCTTGGACCTGTGAAAGAGGGCCAACCTCTTTTGCCATTATGGAACTTCCCCTGGATCTGTAACTTCAATAAATCCTTTCCTCCCATAAACCGTGCCTGATTTGGAGGTACATGCCAGTGGCGTGTGAGCTGACTATGACAATCATCTTTTTATTTATGTTACTGTTGTGGTCAGCTTCTTAGTTGCTGCTTAGGAAGAGACCAAACAAAAGCGGCATGTAGAGGAATGGGTTTATTTGGCTTACAGACTCAAGGGAAGACTCCATCCTGGCAGGGAAAATGATGGCATGAGCAGAGGGCTGGACATCACCTCTGCCATAGCACTGCAAACAGCGGCAGGAAGGTGTGCCAAATACTGGCAAGGGAAAGCTGGCTTATAACCCCATAAGCCCGCCCCCAACAACACAGCTTCATCGAGGTTGTAAAACCCAAACTGCCATCAGCTGAGGATCTATCTATCAGAACACATTCAATTGTTTGTGGGGGACACCTGTATCAAACCATGACAGTCCGCCCCTGGCCCCCACAAACTAATAATCATACAAGATATAAACACAATATGTTC
>PVHP010023475.1:0-27363 GCA_004024765.1 Zapus hudsonius
CCAGTCCTGTCTCAGCTACCAGCCAGATAGAGGCTGCCAGTCCAGAAATGCCCCTGTCCCCACCAAATCCCAGGGTTGGGAGCTCCCCCTAGTGGCCCAGTGGACCTACTTGTTGATGGGAGGGAAGGAAGCTGGAGTGGGGAGTGGAGATGGGCACCCTTAGGTGCGTGCTGCAAAGAACAAAGATGGACGTGAGAGAGCTTTGCATGCAGACTCTCTCACCACAGCCAAGGTGACAGTGACCTGAGTCCATTGACAGGAGGAAGGATATTCAGATGCAGGCACACTGTGGATGTGAGTTCACTAGGGTGGGCAGAGTCACGGGGACAGGAAGTAAGATGATGGTCACCAGGGCTGGAGGGGTGTTTCTAAGCAGTTCCAGATAGGAATAATTAGAAAATTTTGGAGATGAAAGGTTGAACCACAGAGTGAATATATCTAATACCACTCAATTATATTAAAAATGGCTAAAGGGGGTAATTTTGATTTTATGTATAGTTTGTCAAAAATAGAGAGAGAGAGAGAGAGAAGAGATACTATTTTCATTTTTTGAAAAAAGGCTACCTATTACTAGGTTCCTAAGGTGAGTATTGTAATAAATCCCACTAAGTTTAGAAAAATGAGGTGGGATGACCAGATGTGGCAGTTTAGGCCTATAATCTCAGCATGTGAGAGGCTGAGGTAGATCACTGGGAGTTCGAAGCTAGCTGGGCTACAGAGTAAGTGCCAAGTCATCCTGGGCTAGCATGATACCCTGTCTCAAAACAACAGCAGAAGTGGGAGGAAACGCTTCACTTGATGTGAAAACTTACAAATAGAGTAACAACGATGACAGTGGGTCTTCCTGGAGCAGAAAAGAGGACCAAGAAACAGACCAAACAAAGGTGCCCGCTTGCTTAGGACAGAGGTACAAAATCAATGAAATGGGGCGGGGTCTTTTCAACAAATGATGCTGGAACAGTCGGACATCCAGAGATGAAAACCACAGGCCTCAAGCTCAACCTCATTTTACCCCAAATTTTATTTATTTATTTATCTTCTGAGACAGGGTCTCAGGTAGCCCAGGCTGACTTCACACTTGTCATGTAGCAAGGATGACCTTGAACTCCTGATCCTCCTGCCTCCAGCTCTTAGATGCAGAGATTACAGGGACGTGCAGCTATCCCCAGCTTCACATATTATGTTTGAGTGAAACATAGATTTATATGCAAAATATGAAACTATAAACTTTTGGAATAAAACAAGAGAAAATCCTCAGGACTTTGTGCTAAGTAGAGTTTTTAGTCTTGGGCTGGGGAGATGGCTCAGTAGATGAAGCGCTTATAGTTCAAGCTGGACACCCAAGTTAAATCCCCAGACCCCATGTAAAAGCCTGAAGCTGGGCAGGCTTCCTTCATTCCAGCACACTGACATTGACAGCGAGAGGGGAGAGCGACAGGAGAATTCCCAGCACTGCAAAGAACATTCATAAAGCAATAATCCAGAGCAAGAAGCCCTGCTTCAAATGAGATGGATGGAAAGGCAGAGGACTAACCTGAAAATTGTCATAATGTAGCATACACACACATGCACTCACACACACACACACTCACACACACACACACACACAAACGAACAAACACAAATAAACGGAATAGAATAATTTTAGAAAAGAGTTCTTAATTTTGACATCAAAAGTCTGATCCATTAAAAAAACAAAATCAACATACAAAGTTTCTATTTAATAAAAATAAATAAATAAACAAATCACCTGGGTGTGGTGGAACACGCCTTAAGTCCCAGCACTCCGGAGCAGAGGATCACCATGAGTTCAAGGTCCTAAAACTACAGAGTAAATTCCAGGTCAGCCTGGGCTAGAGTGAGACCCTACCTCAGAAAATAAAGGTGGAAAAAGGAGGGAAAATCAGTAAGGCAAAACACTCTACCGAGAGGATGAAACACAAGCCATATCCTGTGGCAAAGAGATCTACAACTATATTTGACAGAAAGTTGTATCTAGAATATGTGAAGAACTCTTAAAGCTCATCATTAAAATGATGGGTCTTTAATCCCAGCCCTCAGGAGGCAGAGATAGAAGGATCATTGTGAGTCCCAGGTCAGCCTGAGCTAGAGTGAGACTCTACCTCAAAAAAAACCCAAGGAAATCTAATTAGAAAATGAGCTATGATGACAAATGAGCGCATGAAGGTATTTATCCTTCATCTCCAAGGAAACTAAGGGATGCCCCCGAGAGGTGCGGACACACCTCTCTCAGGAGAACCAGGGTTAAAGTAGCAGCAGAACTAACTGTAGCGAGGATGTGGAGAAGCAGGTCTCTCCTGCACTGTGGGCCGGGGTGGGTCTAAGGTGGGGGAACATGGTTCAGCCACATTGGAGAAGAGTGTGGCCATTGCTGGTGATTCACTCAGAATCTTGAACATGCTGGACAAGCGCACTACTCCTGAGCCACAGCCTCAGCCATAGCAGTTGGTTTTTAAAAGCTAAACAGGACCTGGCTCAGCAGTTGAAGGTGCTTGCTTGCAAAGCCTGTCAGCCCAAGATTCGATTCCCCAGCCACCCTTTTAAAGACAGATCTGTCTGCATTGGTAAGAGACCCTGGCACACACATAAATACATAAAAAATTTAAAACCTAAACATACTTATCACATGATCCAGTAATTGCACATCTGAACATTTATCCAGAGAAATGAAAACTTATGCACACACAAAAACGTGAACATGAAGCTGGGCATACTAGCTCGTACTAGAGTCATCCCAGGAGGCTGAGGTAGGCAGATCACCATGAGTTCAAGGTAGCCTGGTCTACATAGTGAGCTCAGGACAGCCTGGGCTACAGAGTGAGTGTGACCCTGTTTCAAAATGTTGACTGGAGAGGTGGCTCAGTGGTTAAAGGAGCTTGCTTGAAAAGCCTACTGGTCTAGGTTTAATTTCTCAGTACCCATATAAAGCCAGATGTCATTTGGCATTCATTTGTCACTGTACCTCCTCCACAAACAAACAAATAAATATTAACTCTCCTCCCCCACAAAAAACTAAATATGAAAATTCACAGCAGTTCTCTTTGTGACAGCTAAAAATAAAAAAGGGTCTAGCTGTGTTCCAATAAGTGAATGATTAAACAAACCATGGTATGCCTGTGCCATGTCCTGTTGCTCAACAATAAGAGAATGAACTACTGATATGGGGTGGTTTTGAAGGGTCTTAAGGACCGTGTGTGGAGAAATGCCAGTCTCAAAGCAGTCATCAAGCAGAGGGGCCTCTAGACCCCATTTCTCTACCTTCCTTAGATCATTATCACGGCAGGGCTGGACAAAACCTTCTGCACCTCTGCAGGAGAGGAGGACAAGGGATACAGGCACTGCAGAGCATCTGCCAACAGCCTTGTGGCCATGCAGCTGCTCCCCAGGGCCTGTAGAGCCTGGATCACCCTGACTCACTGGTGGCTTTTGAAAGGAAAAGTCCTGAAGGGAGAATGTAGTTCTCAGCTCTCCGAGATCAGTATACTGAGGATGCTGCAGCTATGTTCCTTAGGTGCCAGGCCTCTCCCACTGGATAGCAGAACTTGAATTTTGAGACTTTGGATTTAAAAAAAAATTAAATTAATTAATTAATTAATTTGAGGCAGAGAGAGAGAGAGAGAGAGAGAGAGAGAGAGAGAGAGAGAGAGAGAGAGAGAATGGGCATACCAGGGCCTCTTGCTGCTGCAAATGAACTCCAGATGCATGTGCCACTTTGCACATCTGGCTTTACATGGGTGCTGGGGAATTGAACCTGGGCCCTCAGGTGTTGCAAGTAAGCACCTTTAACATTGAGCCATCTTGCAGCCCTGAGACTGAAATTTTGAACAGTGTTGGGACTCATAAATATTATTATGAGGACTTTTAAGTTGGACTGAATGCATTACACATCATGAGATAGCCATGAGTCTATGGGGCCAGGGGCAGAATGTGGTAGTTTAAATGTAAAATGTCCCCTATAAACTTTCGTGTTTGAAAACTTAATCTCCATCTAGTGGTGCTATTCTGAAAGGTTGTGGAACTTTAGGAGGTAAAGTCTTGCTGGAGGAAGTGTGCCATGTGTGTGGGCCTTGAGGTTTGATAGTCGGTCTTGTTTGGTGCTCTCTCGTTCTCTCTACTTCCTCCCGGTGGATGTGACAATGTGACTACAGCTTCATATTCCTGTCATTCTTTTCCTGACATGCTGGGATTCCCCCCTAACCTGCAAGCCAAAAATAAACCCTTCCCTTCCCTAAGCTGCTTTTGGTCAGGTAGTATGTCCCAGCAATGAAAATACAACTAAAAAAAAAGGCACTAGGTAGGGAGAAGGCTACCTCCTTAGCCTGGAGCAGGTACTTCTCATGGAAATAT
Source organism: Zapus hudsonius (assembly GCA_004024765.1). NCBI lineage: Eukaryota > Metazoa > Chordata > Mammalia > Rodentia > Dipodidae > Zapus > Zapus hudsonius. Next base: position 4,369 of record PVHP010023475.1, read on the forward strand.
CTCTGTAACTGGATTAGTTCTGCTGTTCTTGGATCACCTAGTTCTGTCTTTCCAGACCCAGGACACAGTCACCATCTTTATTAGCCACAAAGCCCCCAAGAAGCACCTCATGTTTCAAAAGCTGGACTGTGACCACTGGTTGCACCTAGGATGTGTGAGGCCCTGGGTTGATCCCCAGTATCACAAGCAACAACAATAAAACCAACTTAAGGCTGCAGGTAGACACTCCATACATGCCTCTTGGATGAGCTCATTGTGATCTTATTACATCCAAATTTGCACTGATAAAACACACCAGTTTTATCTTTCTAACCAGATAGTAAATTCTTTAGCTTATTCTGTCCTGTACTTTCAATAACCTCTTTCCCAGCTTATAATTAATTTTAAAATAGCCACCAACATAGAGAGCCAGTCTTTATGCCTCAGATAGGTGCAACAGCAGCCCATGGTCAGATCCTTGGGAGGCACTTCTGGGAGTTCTGACGTTCCAGGTTCATCTGCCATTGTCTTTCTTCTTCCTTCTCCTCTTCTGTGGAGAAGTTTTCCATGAACGGGTTCGATGATGTGCAGTCCTTAGCTTACCTCCGCCCTTCCATGCATTTGTCGCCTTTAGTAATAATAGTCTTCCTTGGGAGCTGATGATTCAGATGCCACATCTGGAAGGAGCTCAGGCCCAATACTTCCTGCAGCAGCTGGCAGCCTCCGGATGGTGAGCAGAGAACAAGGAGCCGCAGGATGTATGAGTGAAGAATTAGTGGCTGGGAAGGACCGGGCTGAGGTGGTGAGTGCTGGACCTCCTGACCTTTCACAAGTAGCACAGTTGGCCAGAGGTTTAAGGGCGACTGGCCAGAGGGAGGAGGATGTCTGTGAAACGATGATGCTGAGAGGAGGAGCTTCTGTCAGAGACAGTGAGGAGGAAAGGGGAGCCTCCTGCTCCTCAGCAGTTCTGAGTCAGACCTGAGGACTCTGGAACCCTCCCAAGCCTTGGGACCCTGAGGACATCTGCCCTGAGCCAAGGGGGGGTGAGTTTAAGTCTGTTTTGCTGTTGAACTCTCAAGAATCTCTGGGTTTCTGCTTTGGATTGAGTATCCTTGGTGTCTGTCTTCATTACTCTTTCATAGGTTTTCTGATTGGCTCTGGAGGCAGCACTCTTGCTCATCTCGCCACTTCCTCTATGGTTTTACCTGGGCCCTAGATGATGAGTTAGGAGTGGTTCATCTCCTGCCTGGGTGTCAGCCATCATCTCAGGTCTTGTTGGTGGAACTGGGTTGTTCAAGTTTCTTGCTGCCTACTGAAAAATACAGAGTCTCCAGTGGAGAGTGAGATGGGTACAGGTTAGATGGGACAGGCATTGTTAATTTATCAAGATTTTAATGTGTGTAGCCTCTCTGTAGACCTATGGTTAGTGGGAGCCTCCCCTTGGAATCTGGGTTCATGGTCTCCATAAGAGTGTGCCTTGGATCCCAGTTCCAGCTAAGGGGTCCTTGCCACTGAGTGGATCTCTTAGTCAATCAGAGAGCCACTGATTACCCACCAAGGTTAAGCACACCATTGCACAGATGAGGATTTGCCTTGCTGGTCTCTGCCATGTAGCAGTGACCTCTGCATTCTCATACTATTGGTAAGTGTTGTATAGGAATGTCACTTGCTCTCTCCAAATATTTTTGCCACTGGAAGCTCATGCAGTGTGTTCCAGAACTACACAGACTAACCATCTGGGAGCTGGCTTTGTTTCTGGACCAGGGGAGGTCTATCAGTGTTGTTTGATAGCAGCTTGCAGTATCTTCAGCAAAAGGGTCTTATCTTTTTCCTGGGGAGGGTAATCAAGAGCTTTTACACAAGTCTGTCTTGTTTTAGGGACCTCATAGGTCTCCCCAGTCAACAGCTCAGTGTGGGAAGTAACCACTTACTTGGACAGGGAGTTATAGGCCAGAGCTACTTGTATTAGAGCTTGGCTTCATCCCACTGTGAGAGTTTCAGAAAAGTTCCATAGACCCCCCCTTCCCTTGAGTGGGAGGGAGGTGTCTCTAGCCAGAGCTCAAACTTAGATGCTAAAACTGACTGGTTAGGTATAGACCAATCAGCTATGTCTCTGACTTACCTAGTGGAAGTTTTAAAAAAAGAGCCCAGTCTCTTCTTCCACATGGCATCCTAGAAGGAGGACTTTCATTTTCCAGGTAAGGCTGGGGTGAGGGGCACTCAAGATCTCCCCACATAAACCTTTTTTCTCATGATGGGAACCCTCTATTACCTTTCTCTTTCCTGCCTGTTTAGTCAAACAGCACAGATTTTGTTAAAACCTCTCCCATGTGCTCTCCCCACACTGGTGGCTGGATGTGGTGGTTGGGCTGCTTCCCCTAATCTCTTTCCCAAATCCTCTGAACTGACTCCAATATAGAATAAACATGTGTGATAAGAAAATGCTCTGTGTCAAAGTTGTCCAATTCTTTGGCATTCTGAAATATGAACTCTGGGAGAAGTACAGCAGTGAGGCTCCAGATGTTGGGGGCTGTTCCCAGTGCCCGCTACACCACCCTCTTCAAGATCCTTCTTACCAGATGACTCCCCCATCTTCCTCAAGACCTTACTGTCTAAAAGAAAGGATTCTATGGTATGGATTTATATTCATGTATATCTTCCCCTGCCCTCCCATTCTCTCCCCACCCCTACACCCACTTCCTTCCAACCCTATTATCAGTTTCAGGATTTACATGTCAGATTTGCTTACCATTCCAGCTTAACCTGATTAGAAACTGCAGATGAGGGAGAATACGCAGCATTTGTCTCTCTGTTCTTGTGTGAGTTCACTAAGATTTCTTCCAAGTCTATCTACTTTCCTGAAGTTTTCATTATGCCATTTTTTCCTTACTGCTGAGTAGAATTCCATGGTGTATCTGTACCACATCTTTGATATCCATTCATCCAGTGGTGGGCATTTGGGTTAATTCTAATTCTTAACTCTTGTGAATTGAGCCACTATAATCATGGTTGAGCAGATGATTCTGTTGAAGTGAGGAGCCTTGAGAGTATATGCCCAGTAGAGGAATATCTGAATCCATTGGTAGATCAATATGCATCTTTTTCAGGAGGCTCGAGACTGATTTCCATAGTGGGTCTATGAGTTTGCATTCCCACCAGCAGTGAATAAGGGTTCCTTTCCCCCATACCTTGCCAACATCTATTGTTGGAAAAATTTTAAATGATTAATGATTGCTATTCTGACTGAAGTAACATGGAATCTCATTGTTTTGATTTGCACTTCCCTGATGATTAAGGACTTAGAACATTTTCTTAGATGAGAATTGGCCATTTGTATTTCCTCCTCTGTGAATTCCCTGTTGAGTTCACTGCTTCATATTTTGAGTGGGGTGTTTGATTGTTTATTACTTAATTTTTTGAGTTCTTTATAGGCTCTAGATATTAGTCCTCTGTGATGAAGCTGGGTGAGCATTTTCTGCCAGTCTGATGGTGGTCGGTTTGCTCTGTGTATGGTATGTTTGTCTGTACAGAAGCTTTTTAGCTTGATGAGATTCCATTGGTTGAGTGATTGTTGCATTTCCAGGGTTAGGGTTCTATTCAGGAAGTTTTTCCCTACTCCTATATCATGGAGAGTTCCTTTTATTTTTACACCCAGTATTTTAAAGTTTCAGGTCTTATATTGAGGTCTATTTGGAATTGATTTTTGGGCATGTTGAGAAAAGCGGGTCTAGTTTCATTTTTTTACACGTATTTATCAAATTTGTCCAGCACCATTTGTTGAAGATGCTATCTTTTCTCCAGTGAATGTTTTTGGCACCTTTGTCAAGGATTAAGTAGCTATAGTTGCTTGAACTAAAGTCAGGATCTTCAATTATGTTCCATGGGTCAATCTGTCTGTTTTTATGCCAGTACATGTTGTTTTTGTTACTATGGCTTTGTAGTGAAACTTTAGATCAGGTATGGTGATACCTCCTGAGGAGCATCTTTTACTGAGGATAGTTTTGGATATCTGAGGCCTTTTGCCATTCCAAATGAATTTTGAAATTATTTCTTCTATCTCTGCAAAGAAAGAAGCTGGGATTTTTATTGGTGTTGCATCGAATCTGTATATTGCTTTTGGAAGAATTGCCATTTTCACAGTATTATCCAGGAGTATGGAAGGTCTTCCCATCTTCTCACATCCTCCTTAATTTCCTTCTTGAGCATTTTAATGTTTTGATTATTTAATATTTAATGCTTGTATTTCACGTCCTTGGTTAGTGTTTTTCCAAGGTATTTGATTTTTTTTTTTGAAGCTATGGAAAGCAGGACAGTCTTGCTGATTTTTTTTTTCTGTATGCTTGTCACTTGTATACAGGAAGGCTATTGATTTTTGTGTGCTAATTTTGTATTCTGCCACTCTGCTGAAGGAATCTATCACCTTTAGGAGTTTTGTGGTTCTGTCTTTCGGGTCTGTTATGATCATTTCATCTGCAAAAAGGGAAAGTTTGACTTCTTCTTTTCCAATTTAATCTGTTTTATGCCTTCCTCCTTCCTTATTGTTTGGGCTAGAACTTCAAGCACTATGTTGAAGAGCAGTGGTGAGAGTGGACACCCTTGTCTTGTTCCTGATTTTAATGGGGGAACTCCTTGAGTCTCTCCCCATTGAGTATGATTTGGGTTTTAAGTGTTTTGTATATGGTCTTTATTATGTTGAGGTATAAATCATCTATATCCAGTGTCTGCAGCATTTTGATTTTGATCATAAATGGTGTTGAATTTTGTTGAAGGCCTTCTCTGTATCAATTGAAATGACCATGTGGTTCTTGTGATTAAATTTATTAATGTGGTGGATTATGTTCAATGGGATGAAGCCTACTTGATCAAGGTAGATTATACTTTTGATGTGTTGTTGAATTGGTTTGCGAGGACTTTGTTCAGAATTTTTGCATCTAAGGCCATCAAGGATATAGGTCTATAGTTTTCCTTTTTCATTGTATCTGTGTCTGGCTTTGGTATTAGGGTGATGGTAGCTTCATAGAAGGAGTTTGGAAACATCCCCATTTCTCCAATTACATGAAAAAGCTTTTCAGTTCAATGGGGAAGGTTTGATAGGATTTGACTGAGAATCCATCAGGTCCTGGACTTCTCCTTTTGGGGAAGTTTTTTTTTATTTACATTTTCAATTTTGATGGATGTAATAGGTGTGTTTAGGAGCTTTATCTGCTCTGGGTTTGGTAGTTTTGGTAGGTTGTAGGTGTTGAGGAATTCATCCATTTCTTCCAGGTTCTCTAATTTTGTAGAATAAAGATTTTGGAAGTGTGATCTGATGATTCTTCCAATTTCATTGGTATCTGTTATGACCTCTCCCTTTTCATTTTTGATTTTGTTGATTTGAGACTTTTCTTTTTTCTATTTGATCAAATTGGGCAGGAGTTTGCCAATCTTGTTTATTTTTTCAAAGAACCAGCTCTTTGTTTCATGTATTTTTAAATTGCTTTCTTATTTTCCAATTCATTGATCTCAGCTCTGTTCTTAATTATTCCTTTTCATCTTGAACTCCTATGTTTGGATTGTTCTAGCTTTTCCAATGCCTTTAGCTGGGTGGTTAGGTTGCTAATTTGAGCTCTGTCTTTGTTATGAAGGCATATAGTGCTATGAAATTTCCCCTTCAGGCTTGCCTCCATTGTGTCCCATAAGTTTTGGTATGTTGTGTTTCCATTATTGAGTTCAAGAAATTTTACAATTTCATTTTTGATTTCTTGAATGGCCCATTCACTGTTTAATAGAACATTTTTCAGTCTGCCATAGTTGGTGTAGTTTGTCATTTCTCTTGTTGATTTCTAGCTTTAACACTTTGTGGTCTGATATGATGCATGGAATTAATTTTCTTAAATTTATGGAGACATGTTTTATACCCTAGCATGTGATCTATTTTGGAGAAGGTTCCATGGGCTGCTGCAACATGTATTCTGTAGAGTTGAGATGGAATGATCTGTAAAGGTCTGTTAGGTCTAATTGATCTAAGGTGTTATTATTTCCCTGCTGATTTTCTGATTGGATGATCTGTCTAGAGATGACAGTGGGGTATTAAAGTCTCCTACTATGATGGAATTGGAGGTTATTTCTGCTTTGTTTTCAAGTAAGTTTTGCTCAATGAAATGTGGTACACCTGTATTTGGTTCATACATACTTGTAACAGCGATATTCTCTTGTTGGATTGTTCCCTTAATGAGTAAGAAATGGCCTCCTTGTCATTTTTAATTATTTTTGGTTTAAAATCTATTTTGTCAGATATTAACATACCCACACCCACTTGTTTTTTATTTCCATTTTCTTGGAAAATCATTTTCCATACTTTTGCCCTGAGGAGGTTTTTATCTTTAGAGGTGAGATGGGTTTCTTGAAGGCAGCAGATGGAAGGGTCCATTTTTCTGACCCACTCTGTTAGTCTGTGTCTTCTTATAGAAGAGGTAAATCCATTAATAATCAAGGTTATGACTGTGAGGTATGATTTAATCCCTGTCATGGTGGAGTGTTTATGGGGATTGATACCTCGAATGTTGTTATGTCCACTCTAACTTTGATAATTGTGCTTGTCTTCTAGTGTGCTCTTGAGGTTAGCTGCTAGACTCTTCTATGCAGAATATTTCTTGGAGTATTCTCTGTAGGTTTGGCTTTGTGCTCATATAATTGTAGGGCTGACTTTTATCATGGAATGCTTTCCTTTCTCCATCTATTATGAGGGATACTTTTGCTGGGTACAGTGGTTTGGTTTGAAAGCCATAATTTTTTAGACTTTAAAGTATGTAATTCAAAAATCCTTCTGGCTTTCATGGTTTCACTAAAAAATCTGATGTTACTGTGATGGAATTGCCTTTGTATGTGATGAGTTGTTTCTCTTTTACTGATTTTAGCACTTTCTCTTTGCTTTCAATGTTTAGAGTTTTAACTATGCTGTGTCTTGAAGTTTCTTCTTTGGTCTTGTCTGTTGGGTGTTCTGTGAGCTCTTGTATCTGGATGGGCCTCTCTTTTGCAAGATTGAAAAATTATCTTTAATTTTAAATTAAATTATCTTAAAATTTTTTTACTGTTAAAGGATTTATTGAAGTAATACAATAAAGTTTAGAAAACATCTGTATGACTCAAACATGTTTGCAAGTCTCAGAGCAAATTGGACTTCTTGTCCTGTGACACAGCAAGGAGATTCTGACACTTAGTTCTTTCCCAAGTACATGTGGGTCTGTCCTTACCAAATTCTGGCTACCATATCTGGTGATATAGTTTCCCTGGTAAGCTACCCATGTGCCAAACTTCTCTCACTAATGGTTTCTACCTGGGCTGCTATCTGTGCATCCCACAAGTGGATTGTATAATGCAAGCCTTAAGCCATGAAGCTAAGCACTTACAGAGGAGACCCTGGCTGAATGAGTCTGCAAGGGTTTGGAAAGCCTGTCTCTTCTCTAAGCAGAGTATTCACAACACAAGGGAACTTGGGACACCTGGGTAGGAATAAAGTTCTTTCTGTAACCCTATCCCAAGCCCTACTAACCACCAAACACAAAGAGTAGGTAGCACCTTGGATATGGAGGCCAAGTGTTAACTATAATAATTACAAAGCGAAAAGAAGCCAGGGCATGACAAACTTCTGAATCATGGATCTGAGCTACTCTCATGCTATTCACTGTAGTAAGATATGGGAATGATGCCTGTTAGGAATCATTTTCATAGGATTTCTTTTTGTAGTTGTTACCTAGGAATATTTTGCAGTCATTAAAAATAAAAAAAAGAATTACTTACAAATTTGTATGTAATGCCTCTCATTATAGTTTTCTGTAAGATTGTCATTAAGACACATAAACTAAAAGCAATCTTTTGGTGAGGGAAAGCTCTTGACAGCTGAACTTTCCCTGGGACAGAGGAGATCGTACCAGCCAGGAGGGTGCCAGGCAGCGGCTTCAGAAACATTGAATCCTCCAGGAAGCAAGCAGGAGGGTTCCCTACAAACACCTGGCATTGCCCAGCCCCCTTCGGAAGAAACTGGACATGAGAGGATGGCCAGAGGTCACTTTTTTTACACAAGTTCAGGCAGGCATTTTGCTCAGAAGAGAATGAAATTGATGACTGATTTTCATTCATAGATATGTTTCATTCCTAAATGACTATAGTGTGAATGGTTGAAATTCTATAATCTAGCTAAAAATGAACTTATTCCCTCTCAGAAGACAAGAAAAAATACTTTAGATATCTCTAAGACATTATTGCAACTAGGATTTCTTCCATCCATGGATGTGGGCTCTTTAGAAATAAAGACCTTGGTTTCTTTGGTGTGTGGGGAAGAAAACCAGGAATGTGATAAATTATGACAGAGCAACACAAATGAAATAAATAAATAAAATAAAATAATAATACTATTGACACTCAAAAAACCACCCTTCACAAACAAGACCAAAATCCTGGCTCTAAAACCAAAGCTGACCAAATGATCAAGAAATACAATATTTCAAATTTGCTGTTGGCTCTATGTACACACAAAAAAAGATCAGAAAACAGTCTCAGCTTTATTCTTTCAGGTCCTCAACACCAAGAGCCACTTCCTTGGGATGTAATCAACCTCTAGAGCTTGGTGTCAGGAAAACCTGGGCATCATGGGGTCTGGTGGGCCTGGGACACAAAGGTGCTTGTCTCCCTGTTGGTAACTACAAAACCATAGTTTAGCCTCTCTCAACTCCAGGCACCAAGTAACTCCACAGACAGGTCACTAGGGTGCAGTGGGAGAGCTTTCGTGGAACCCGCTGAGCACTCTTTTCATCTCTAATTTAATTAACTTGAGTCTTCTCCCTTTTTCTTTTAGTTAATTTGGCTAAGGGGTTGTCAACATTATTTAACTTTTTAAAAACCTAGTTATTCATTTCATTGATTCTTTGTATTGTTTTTCTTTATTTGTTTCATTGGTTTCCTTCCTGATTTAATTATTTCTTTCCATCTTCTGTTTTGGGATTTGGTTTGATCTTGTTTTCCCAAAGATTTAAAGTACATCATTAAGTTGCTTATTTAAGAGCTCTGATTTTTTTTTTTTTTTGTGTGTGTGTGTGTGTGCGTGTGTGTGTGTGTGACACTGGGGATTGAACTCAGGGTCTCAAGCATGTTAGGCAGGCAATCTGCCACCAAGATATATCACCAGTCCTCTAAGTGAGTTTCAATTTTTAACTTAGACTATAAATTTCCCTCTTTAGGACTGCCTTAATTTTGTCTCTTAGATTTTTTGCATAGTATATTTTCATTTTCATCTCTGGACATTTTAGTTTTCTTCTTGATCTATTCAATGGCCCATTCATCATTTAAAAGTGTTTCATTTAATCTCTGTCAATCCATGTATTTTCTTGTGCTGTTGGATTCTAGCTCTCCCCCCCCCCATTGTAGTCAGACAGAATACAAAAAGTTATTCCAGTTTTCCTACATTTTTGGGTCTTTTGTGTCCTAAAATGTGATCTACTTTCAAAAAATGTTTTTATTTGTTTGTCAGCAGAGAGTGATAGATACTAGATGCTAAATAGATAAGATAGATGAGAGAGAGAGAGAGAGAGAGAGAGAGAGAGAGAGAGAGAGAGAGAGAGAGAGAGAGAGAGAGAGAGAGAATGTATGGGCATGCCAGGGCCTCCAGCCACTGTGAATGAACTCCAGATTCATGGGCCACCCTGTGCATCTAACTTTTCATGGGTTCTAGAGAATTGAACCTTGGGTCATTAGGCTTTGCATGTAAGCACCTTAACCACTTAGCCACCTCTTCAGTCCCCAAATATGATTTGTTTTAGAGAAAGTTACCTGGGCTTCTGAGAAGAGTATGTATTGTTTGGGTGGGATGTTTTGTTAGGCCATGTGCTCTATGATGTCATTCCACTCCATTGTTTCACTGTTTATTTTTTGTCCAGGTGACCTGTCTATTGGTGAGGGTACTGTATCAAAGTCACTTTGAAGTGATCTTAGATCTAGTACTATTTGTTTTATGAAATTGGATGCCCCTGTGTTTGGTGCCTGTATGTTTGATGTAATGCCCTCTTGATGGATTGTGCCTTTAATCAGTGTCAAGTGATCTTTATCTTTTCTGGTTAGTTTTAAAGCCCATTTTTTTTCATGTATTGGAATATTGATGCCTGTTTGTTTCCTGTTTCTATTTGCTTGGAGTACCTTTTCCTATCCTTTCACTCTAAGGTAGTGTCTTTCATAGATCCTGTTTTCTAATGGACACATTAATATTCAGAACTATTATTGAAAGTTGCATATTAATTCCTATTATTTTGTTGACTTTGTAGTGTTCAGTGATTTCTTAGCCCACATTTGTTTAACAACAAATAGTTTTGGTAGTTTTTCCCTTTGACCTCTTTTTTTTTTTTTTTGTCAAGGAAGGCTCTCATTTTAGCCCAATCTGACCTGGAATTCACTACGTAGTCTCAGAGGGGCCTCAAACTCATAGCAACCCGTCTACCTCTGCCTCCTGAGTGCTGGGATTAAAGGCTTGCACCATCACACCTGGCTTGTTTTCTTTTCTTTTTTCCATTTTTTAAAAATAATTTTAATATATGAACATGCAGTAATTCGGCTATGTTTCTGTCCCTTTGTCCTTGTTTGGTTCCCCCCCCCCAGAACCCTCCTCTTTCAAGTAGTCCTTCCTCTGTTCTGTTGCCTCATGCCTTTGTCCTCCTCTGTCCTTCATGTCAAAATGTTAGTGGTCTCAGATTGATGCTCATCTTGTGGGGGTATCAAAACCACTGTGGGGTCATGAATGCACAAGTCAGTTTGCATTAGTAGAATAGTACCCCAAATTATGCTTATACACCCTACAGCTCTTACAGTGTTTCTGCCTCCTCCTCTGCAATTTCCCAGGGTCTTGGAGGGCTCCTTTAGTGTTGAGCCCTTGAAAGTCTCTGTTTCATGAGTTTTGAGTCCCCTCAGTGTCTATTGCCATCTCCATAGAGATGGCTCTCTAGCTAGGGAGGGCAGCACTTACTCATCTGAGATGACCTCTGCAATGTTCCCTGAGCCCTGGTGGGTGTGGGAGAGCTTATTCATCTAATGCTAAGCCCTGGGCTTCCTCTTATGTTGTCATTTTGATGATTCTTGGATTTCCCTGGTATTTGCCACTGTCTGTGAAAAGAAGGTTCTCTAATCAACTGTGAGAACAACATTAATCAAAGAGTTTAAACATAAGCACTTAGAAACTAGTGGTCATAATGTCTTTGTTTAGTCAAAGTATAGTGGAAGCTTCCCATTGGGATCTATGACCTTCCAAGCCATAGGTGGTTTTTAAACTTTTTATTGATAGCTTCCATAAACATAGACCATAAACCATTATGATTCCCTCCCACCCTCCCTCATATATCTTCCCCCTCTCAAGTAGTCTCTGTTTTATTGTGGTATCATCATCTTTTCCTCCCATTACGTGTAGGTATTATCAGGCACTGTGAAGTCATGAATATCAAGGTCAATTTGTGTCTGGAAATTTGCACTGTAAGCAGTCCTACCCTTCCTTTGACTTTTACAATTTTTCCACCACCTCTTCCATAATAGACCTTGAGCCTTGGGAAGTGTGATAGAGATGTCCAGTGCTGAACACTTCACTGTCATTTTTTCTCAGCACTATGGTGTCTTTTGAGTTATCTCAGTGGTCACCACCATCTGAAAAAGAGAAGTTTCTGTAGTCAAAAGTGAGAGTAGCATTATTATATGGGTATGCTTATTTTTTTAAAAAAAGTGCTTATAAGGCAATTTGGTGGGCACAATATATGCATTTAGCCAGACAACATCCAGTGTTACTCCCCTAGGGCTCATGACTTTTTACTAGGTCTTCAGGACCAGGCATGCTTTCCCTCCTGTGGAGTGGGCCTCCAGTCCCATTAGAGAACAATTGGTTTCCTCTATAATAGACATGTCATTATTGCACCAGTTGGCACATTTGGCCTGGCTGGACAGTCTTAAGGCTTGCAAGGTCCACCGCTGTTTACCATCAGTGATGACTTCTCTCTCCCATAGGGCTGCATGCAGCTGTAGCTTTTACCAGCTTTCTGTCAGCTGATTAGCAGGGAGGAGGTTTCCAGCTCAGCTCCAGCTTGATTTCTCAGTTACCTGCAGCCCTAGTGTTGCGGTCAGCTTTCTAGTTGCTGCACCGAAAGAACCCAAAAAGCAGCTTGTGGAGGAATGGCTTTATTTGGTTCACGGACTCGAGGGGAGACTCCATCCTGGCAGGGAAATCGATGGCATGAGCAGAGGGCTTGACATCACCTCTGCCACAGCACTGCAAACAGCAGCAGGAAGCTGTGCCAAACACTGGCAAGGGGAAGCTGGTTTATAACCCCCATAAGCCTGCCCCAACAACACAGCTCGAGTGAGGTTCTAATTCCCGAATTGCCATCAGCTGAGGATCGATATATCAGAACACATTCATTTGTTTGTGGGGGACACCTGGATCAAACCGTGACACCTAGCATATGTGGTATTCAGCAAAAGGGTCTTACCATTTCATTCCAGTAGGCAATAAAGAGCCTTGGCAACGGCCTGCAATGTTTTAGGGGCCTCAGGAACCTCCCTGGCCAACAACTCACTGGAAGGTGTCCCATCCCAGGCACTGCCTCCATTTTTCTTTTCCAGTATCTTTTTAGTTTTTTTTTTCAGTTGTTCTCTCTTTATTGCATTTCACTTTCATTCTTTTTTTAAAGGTAGGGTCTCGCTCTAGCCCAGGCTGACCTGGAATTCACTATGTAGTCTCAGGGTGGCCTTGAACTCAGGTGATCCTCCCACCTCTGCCTCCCAAGTGCTGGGATCAAAGGCATGTGCCACCACACCAGCCTCATTTTCATATCTTACACTGACTTTATTTCAGTCAGCTGATTATTTGTGTTCCTTTGGAATTCTTTCATTTCTTTAGACATCTGTAGCATCATTCTTTTGAATTCTTTTTTATGGGATTTCACTGAACTCCTCCTCTCTCTCATCAAGGGGTCAGCACTCTGGGGGTGGTCAGACTTGCTGTTTTTGCTTTTCATGTTACTTGTGGTTTTGTGCTGAAATTTCCACACTAGGAGTTAGATCATTGGTTGATTTTTTTTTAAATTTAGGTCACCTTTCTTTGCAATGTTTAGTGGGGACTAGATTGTAGTGGGTTTGCAGTATCATTTTCCTGTTAGACTGGTGTTCAGAGTTCCAGGCTCTACCCCCAGCCCTCCCTGTCTATAATAACAGTCACTCTCCAGGGGTTGATCTACCATGAAAATAAAGCAGCAGATGAATGTAAAACAATTATCTCTTATGTGCTAATCATTTTAGGGAAGAAAGGGACATTTATAGTGTTATGTGTACTAATATATTAGTCATTGTGGATATGAGTGGGAAGAAAAAGAGAAAGAAGGAAAAGCAATAAGATTATTAATTAGTGTTGGAATGAGATCGAGGAAATCAAGGGAAGGAATATGAACAGAAGGTGGGATGCAGAGAGGGAAGTGCTGGGAGGAGGAGGGGATTTGGCTAAAGGAAGGCTGAAGAGAGTGAGGGAGACACGCTTCAGATAGCGTTCAGTAGTCCTGTGCACAGAGACCATGCAAATCATAGCAGACAATATTCTACAAGAGAGGAAAAAATAAAATAGCAAGGAAAAAGAGAAAAAAAAAACAAACAAGAAAATGTAATGAGAAATGTAATAAAGGGCCAGAGCAGTGCAGGGCCCAGCTGCCTGCTGAGTGACACTGGATGTTAAAGATGGCCTGGGGTTAGAGGAAAGAACCCGGTGGAGACAGGTAAGAAGGCTGACCAGCTTAGTTGCTGGCTCTCTCTTGGGTTCCCTCCCATTCTGGAATGCTGTGTCTTTGCTACAGGACTCCTCAGGCATGGGCAGATCCATTCTTCCTTCTGAGTCTTCCTCTGGTAACTAGATTACTGACACTGTCTCAGTCTGTGGGTGGTGCTTCGGTGGGGGAGGGTCTCAGATCTGGGAGGGCTTTGGTTGGGAATGACAGCCCCATCCATGTGCAGGTCTCACCAATGTCCTCAGTGTTTCTTAGTGTCTGTGTAGAAGGTTTTTAGCTTGGTGGATACTGTGAAAGTATGATTCAAAGTTTCTTTGGTCAATTTTTAAAAATGTATTTGCAAGGAGGGAGAGAGAGAGAGAGAGAGAGAGAGAGAGAGAGAGAGAGAGAGAGAGAGAGAGAGAGAGAGAGAGAGAGAGAGAGAGAGAATGATATGCCAAAGCCTTTGCAAGCAAACTCCAGACACATACACCACTTTGTGTCTTGGGGAATTGAACCTGGCCGCAGACCTTGCAAGCAAATACCTTTAACCACTGAGCCATCTCTCCAGTTTCTGATTCAAAGTTTCTTTGTCAAAGTCTTGCAGTATTTGTTTGTTGGGTTTAGTGCATAGTCCCAAGATACTTGGTCATGAGTGTGGCTCACAGAGGGTCTCAGGCTCCCAAGTCACTGTCACAACAGAAGTCTTTTTAAAAAGGCACCTCAGTGGACATAGAGATGGGGGAGGGTTATGAAAAAAATGGTTTCTTACTTTTGCTGTATGGATTGCCAGTGCTAAGCACATAGTACCAAGGGGAGAGGGTTGTTCCTGTTTCTTCTGCTATTACTTTTGCTGTCCTGGGTATGGCCTTTTTCATCAGCTGTTTAGAGTGCCCCTTATCATAGCGGTTTTTCAGCACTCCCCAGATTATTCCCTGGAGACTCTGGCTGTCTATGCCTGATTGCCATCTTGGATCTCTCTTGGTTTGTTTTTGAGGAACCACCACAAACTGCATCCAGGAAGTGCCCAAGCCCAGGGGCCTAGGTTTAGGTTTGGGAGACCTAATTCACACAAGGCTGGCAACCAGGTAATTTCATGTAAATGGCATTGCTGCCTTGATCCTCAGTTGCCTTCATATTTTTTTCTGTGACATGTTTCATGGACTACATAGGATGTTCCAGTCGTGTTTCATGCTAACAGGATGCTGACTAAATACACGGGAGGTGGGCTGTCTTTAGTGCAGTGGGGACCGATCCTTAGAAACCCTCAAAGGTGGGGTGGAGAGATGGCTCAGCAAAGATGCTTGCTTGCAAAGCCTGATGGACTGTTTGGTTCCCCAGTATCTGTGTAAATCCAGATGCACACAGTGGCACATGTGTCTGGAGTTTGTTTGTAGTGGCTGGAGGCCCTGGCACACTCTAACTCACTCTCTTTCTGTCTGTCTCTTTCTCTCTCTCTCAAATATATAAATAAAAATATTCTTTTAAACTTTTAAAAAAGGGCTGGAGAGATTGCTCAATGGTTCAGGTGCTTGCCTGCAAAGCCTAAGGACCCAGGTTTGATTCCCCAGTGTCTACTTAAACCAGATGCACAAGGTGGTGCATGTGTGCAGAGGCTAGAGACCCTGGCATGCCCATTTTCTCTTCTTTCTCTCTATCTCTCTCTTAAATAAACAAATAAAATATTTCAAAAACTTAAAAAAATAAATTGAAACAAAACAAAACAGAACCCCTCAAAGGACTTGTTGAATCGTGGACTCACCCCAAACCTGGCAGGTCTGTCCTTCCCCTTGAACTTCGCAACAGGGAGGCGCGTGGACTGATGAAGGATGCTATGTGCTCTCATCCCAGAACTCCGACTGAGCTAGTCATATTCCTAACACCCCTCTCGTTTTCTTTTTTTCCCCAAACTAAAGAAGACCACTTGAAAAAAGAGACACAAATCCAAGGAGCTTGGTGTGAGAACAAAGGCGGCATGTTGCAGGTGTCTGTGGGGAGAAGTAGGTAGGCCTCATGGGTTCTGGGCAGTGGCAGTGGGGGTTGAGGTGGGGGTGTGTTGGGAGGATACTGGCCCATGCTTGCTTTGATTAATAGTGTTCTCGTCAGACAGCAGTGGCTGATGTAAACCTAGAAATAAACACAGCTCTAAGTTGGTGAGAGACATGCAACTTAAATATTGGACTTGGGTCAGAAAACTCCTCCACTAACCCAGCCCAGACACAAACAGCTGGGACTTGTATCCCAGAGGCCCAGGAGAAATTCTTTCGTGGCCCTGTTGGGAGCATATTTGACCTGAAAACCTTCCCTGGCCCACACACTCCAACAGGGAGAGCTTGGCTTGAAGGCCAGCATGGTTCCCACTCTATGGTTTCCAAGTTCTGGTCACTATATGTGAGGGAAAAGAAGAAACATTCTTGTGGTGGATTTTTTTTTAAGCAAAGGGAAAAAATGGGAGAAAAAGAAAATGAGGGCTTACCAGGCTCGCCAGGAGCCCCGTGGCTAGCAGGCCTGGGGAGGTAGGCGAGGGTAGAGGGAAGGCTTTGCCCCAGCTCCGCAGCTCCAGGCCCTCACGGGCAAGTTCAGGCAGTGGCTGCCTGCATTCACCCTCCCACTGCCACGCCGAGGAAGAGGAATTTATAGCCACAAGGAAGAAGGGATTGTTTGCTAGAAGGCCTGGCTGGAAAGGCAGAAACCCACCAAACACTTCATCAGTGGCTCCTTAGTGATTCCTGATGTGTGACCTGAGGGTCACCCAAGCCACAAAGGGATCTTCATTCAAGGCTGCAGATTCTGGGCAGAGGAACCCCACTCCCAGAATTTCTAACACTGTAGGGCAACAGCACTACTTTTATGCAGGGAACGAGGAGTCAGAATGAGAACCACAGATGAGCCCAGGCCTGTGGTTGCATCCCTTCCTCCTTACCCCGTGCTATCCAGAGGCTTCACTTCTCTTAGGTCAAATCCAGAAGGGCCATCTCCGTGCAGGGAATGCCCATCAAGAACAGAATGGGATGCTCATGAGGTAGTTTGTATGTCTCCTCCTGGCTGGAGGAGGTGTCACTGGGGGGGGGGATCCTGGGGTCCAGCCCTTAGGTGTGTTTGGGGTTAGATCTGCTTTCCAGCCAAAAGGTATGCAAAGCAGTGTGAACTCTGCTGGTCCTGCGGATTGCAGATTGCCTGCTTGCTGCTGCTGCTGCTGCTGCTGCTGCTGCTGCTGCTGCTGCTGCTGCTGCTGCTGGTTTCTCTCTCTGCTTGGATTGATGGTAGCAGCTTACTTCACCACTGATGGAACTTTCCCTGGATCTGAGAGCTTGAAATAACACCCTTCCTCCCATCAGCTGTGCCTAGTTGGATGTTCACCCCAGCAATGAGGAGCCGACTAGGTGCAAAGGGAAGGAGCTGAGTGAGGCTGCTATCCACAGCCGCTCAGGGCAAGGGGTGGGGGTAAAGCACTTGCAGGTTCAATGACACAGATTATGGGAACCTAGTGGGAAGTGTCTGCAGCTGGGCTGCCAAGTGAAACCTGGGCCTGGTGGAGCCATTGCTGGGGACATGGAGTAGAACTGGATTGGAGGGAAGTGTGCGTCTCTTGGCCCTATAAAAGCTTTTTCATGGAAGAGGCAGCTAGGGGGTCTTGGTTTGATGGAGCGGAATGGACATCCTTGACTGGATAGCGGAGGAGCCCCCTAGGCTGCTTGTCTAGCAATGGCTCTGCTTCCAGGAGTCTCCCTTTCACCTTGCTCTGTCCTTTTGGCTTGAAGCAGGCTGTATTTAAGGCAGGGAAGGTAGAAAAAGGTCTGCAGGTCTCCCTGGCCTCTGGCTGGTTCTGCCCTCCGTGGGGCTGAGTCAGGCCATCCTTTCCTGGCCAATGCTGTGGCTCACTCCCACCCTGCTTCTTCCTCTGGCGATCCTTCTGCATTAGATCAGTGTGGTGTTACCCAAGAGGCTGTGTCCAAATTGGCAAGAATAACATATTGGGCTGTTTGGCTTTTAACTATGTTTATGATTTAAATCTTGTGGTTTTAACACCTTCTTTGCAAGCCTCAGAGGGAAACAAAAAAAAAAAAAGTTAAATTGTTTACTCATTTCTTTCATAACACAGAGACTCTCACACTGGGCCAGATCCTGTGAACAAGTGTGTGTGTGTGTGTGTGTGTGTGTGTGTGTGTGTGTGTGTGTGTGCACATGTGTGAACACTTGAATGTGTGTGAATAGTTAGGTTGTATGGCTACACACACACACACAGGCATGCACACATGGGTGCTTACTCTCACATGCTTAGGAGAGTAATCTAGGAATACTGGCTACATTCCCAGGATATCAGCTAAGCCCTTCAGCAGTTTTTTTTCTGAAAACCTGTAACTTGCAGTGGATTCTGAGTTGTTGCTTAGTTAGCATCCTAGAAATATGGAAGACCCCGTTGGAAGCTCCCAAGGGCCAACTGGACGGAAATAAAGTCCACAGAGGACCAGAGCATTGGAACAGGGAGGAGACCAGGCCTTGATTGGTGGGATCTTTACCCATTCTGAGCACCAAGGTCAAAGCCCAGCTGCCTCCTTCCCAGTTGGTCAGGACACTCAAGCCACAAGCATGACTCTGGACCACAACAAAGAACCCAGCAGCAAGGGCAGCTCAGCCACAGGGCCTGGAGACAAGCCAAGGGGTGAGATTTCTCACCTGATATCAGGTAGCTCTGGCCCAGGCTTGTTTGGCCCTGCCCTGCCCATGGGGAAGTGTGGTCCTAGCAGACCTCCTTGTTCATATTTCTGGGACTGACTTTCCAGTGTGCAGATTAAAGCTGGGTCAGCTGTGGAAAGAGCCCTGGGCTAAGAAGCTAGCAGAAAGCACCCCAGTAAGCAAGTCTTCTCACCGCTTGGGCTTGCGGGGACCCAGAGGAAAGGACACAGGAGAATAAAAGTGTCCTGGGTGGAGGGGATGTGGGGATCAAGGTGGCCTTCTTACTCTGATGAAGGGAAGACTGCGCAACCTTGGCACGTCAGTCTGTAGGAGAGCTTAGAAATGTTGGAACCAGGGGTGGTTTTCACACTGCAGCCTGAGCTCCATGGTGTGATAGCCAGGCCAAAGAAACCCAAGTTGGGTTCCAGGCTCCTGGGTTTTGTTTGTCACGGTAACTAACAGCCAAGGCAGACAAAGCTCCATTCAGGAGCCCATCCCTGCAAGGATGAGGCAGGCCCATTGGCATTGGCATCTGGGCTCTTGCCATCCTCAAGCAGAAACAATATGATTATTGGCATATGATTGCCCAGAAGGGATGGGGAGCTACAGGCCCAGGCCCAGGCCCTCTGTGGGAGACATCATGTTCTAAGCCTTGGCATCTTCATCTAGATTTTCTCACTTTCACAGTTTATTCAAATAAAATTACCAAAATGGCCTAATTCATACTCAGATCATCAAGAATTGGTCATATTAATCTTGCACCCATGATTTATAAATGTCAACAACAGTTCCTCAGTCACTCTGGGGATGGTGATGAGTACCCTAGAAGATGTGGTGTGTGATATTTCACAAATGTGAGCAATAGTGCAGTCAGTAAATATGATAAATACTACCCAGTACCTTCACATACTGGGAAAAACACACAACATAGGCACGCTGCTATAAAAATCATATTCAGAGCCAGAGAGATGGCTCAGCGGTTAAGGCGCTTGCCTGCAAAGTCTAATGTCCCAGGTCCACCCCAGTACCCACGTTAAAGCCAGATGCACAAAGTGGTGCATGCACCTGGAGTTCATTTGCAGTGGGTAGAGGCCCTGGTGCACCCCTTATTCTCTTATTCTCTCTCTCTCTCTCTCTCTGCTTGCAAAAAATAAATAAAATATTTTTTAAAAATCATATTTACTTTAACTTACTCTATGGCCATGAACATTGTAGGGTGCTTTCAAAAGTCAAAAAATATTGAACTGGCTAGGCATGGTGGCGCACGCCTTTAATCCCAGCACCCGGGAGGCAGAGGTAGGAGGATCGCCGTGAGTTCAAGGCCACCCTGAGACTACATAGTGAATTCCAGTTCAGCCTGGACTAGAGTGAGACCCTACCTCGAAAAACAAACAAAAAAATTGAACTGTCTACAAATATCATCAATAGTGTTACATTGTGAAATTTATTTTCAAATAAAAGAAGGAAAATAATAAAGCAGACACAAAGTATCCAAACTAGGAAAATACTCAGATATATAGATTCATGTTAGTTGATTGGATCCTATTTTCACATTCAAAATGCATTTTACTACCAATGAGCCACAGACCGATAGCTGACATCCGGGCAAGAGATGAGCCACCCCAGACCTACCATGGTGGATCCACAAGGAACCCCACAGAGTGGTGGGATAAGCAAGAGACCTATAACCACAGCCAATCAGTCAACCCAGGATAAGCCAGCCAGCCAGCCAGACACCAAAGATTTTCAACATAACCTAAAGCAGAAATACAGAGGCACCTAAGACCTCAACAATAAAGCAGCCTTAATACTCACCCACCATGACTCAGAGAACTAAGCAGAAGAGGGGGCGGAAAGATTGTAAGAGCCATGGTGGGGGAGAATATCCAGATACATTGCCCCCCTCAGTAACAACATACAAAGGGGGTTGACTCCTAGACTACCCATAAGCCCCTACTCCATGGACTGATTCAGACTGCCCACGGAGGAGGATATCCAGCTGATTGGGGGACAGGGAAGAGGGAAATCAGGGAACTGGGGACATCAACACATTTTTTGCTCATTCAATGTATCTAATTATGGATAATAAAGAAAAAATAAAATAAAATGCATTTTAATCTCTCAAGAAGCTGACCTCACTTAGCACCAAGAAAGGAACTTTAACTGTAGCTTCTGATTCGGATTTCAGTATCTTTCTTAGAAAAAGGAAATTCATGGAATCTAGGTATACTTATCACCATCTATTAATAAGAAAGCAAATCTGAGACAGGGTGTGGTGGCACACACCTTTAATCCCAGCATTTGGGAAGCAGAGACAGGAGGATCATCTTGAATTTGAGACCAGCCTTAGGTTAGCCTGGGCTGGACCCTACCTTCAAAAACAAAAATCAAACAAAAAAATCAAGTTTGAAATGTAATTCCTGTGTATCACCAAATCAAAGAGATTAAGTCTTAAAACTGCTACTACTTGATGCCTTAGCCCTCTTCTGCTTCTCTTCCCCGCAGCTCCAGCTGCTGACGCCAACCACGCGAGCGGACGGGTTCCTTCTGCAGGACTCTGCGTCTCCATTCTGGTTTAGGGAGGCTTCATCAGATGGACACTGACCAGCTGCACAGCTGGCTGCCATTCAAGGACGCGGTAACTGCGAAGGTCTGGGGCCACTTTCTGATCTCCATTCTGCTGTCCAAAACAGCTGAAGGAATAATTTGTTTAGGTCTTCAGAGACTTCCTGACAAAAACAAGAGTCCTGGAAATCCGGTTGAGAACACATTAGCTTTGCACGATCAGAGAGAAGGTGTGTGAGATCTTCCTCACCATGCTGAGTGCTCAGGGAGGAGGTGTGCGTCCTTCCTCAACATGCTGGGTAGCGTTGCTCCTGACACTAAGTTTTCCGGTGGCACTTTTCTAGGTTTTAGTGTTCCACACTTGCTGCCGGTGCTCCACAGCAGTCCTCCCAATCCCGACAAGCACTGAGCTGTAAGCCTATGGCACAAAGACCAGGTGCTCCTTATGGTCCTCCACTAGTCCAGTATCATCTTTACCTGGTGGCTGGTTTCACCCAGCAGCCTCATCTTGATTTTTAAAAAATAATTTTATTTATTTATTTACTTATTTGAGAGAGAGAGAGAGAGAGAGAGAGAGAGAGAGAGAGAGAGAGAGAGAGAGAGAGAGAGAGAATGGCTGTGCCATTGCCTCCAGCCACTGCAAATGAAGTTCAGGTGCATGTGTTGCTTCATGCCTCTGGCTTTCCGTGGGTACTGGGAAATCAAACCCAGGCTGTCAGGCTTTGCAAGCAAGTGCCCTTAACTACTGAGCAATCTCTCAAGCTCAGTTTTCATCTTTAGATGATTTTTGTATTTACAGTTGTCGTAGTCAGCCACACGCCACTGGGATGAATCTCCAAACCACGCACGATTATGGGAGGAAAATATTTATTGAACAGATCCAGGGGAAGAAGTTAAGGGAAAGCTGGCCCCCTTTCACAGAAGCAAGCAGAGACAGAGACAGAAGCCCAACACCAGCACCACAAGCAAGCACACTCCAAACTAACAAAAGGAACTCCTTGAGCTCAGACTGCTTTTTTCATACGTTATAGCTAAAATTCCAGACCCACCCCAGCAATACCTTAGGGCTGAACCCTAGGATCTAGCCAAGGTGACACACTTCCTCTAGCCAGAACTGGCTGGAGACAATAATTTTAATAAATCCTTAATTCTTTTGGGGGACATTATTCAAACTACCACAACAGTGCTGCTCTGACCTCAGTAAATGGTCTCGAGGTCAGAGTGCAATGACCTTTATAAAAGCAATGGCTTTCAGCTCTGTAGTTTTGACAAGGGAGATAAAGGCACCTGCTTCACAGGTGAATAAGAGCAAATGCACTCAGGCTGAAGGTGTGGCTCAGTGGGAGAGAGCTTGCCTGGTGTGTGCTTGTCCATGGATGGGTTCCATCCCCAGCACCACAGGACAGCATCAGGCCCATGGCAGCACATTAGGTATGGTGGGCGCCCACCAGTCATTGGCTACTACAAATCCATGTAGGTTCTTCGAGGCTGCACACTAGTCAGAAGCAAAGCCTGGGAGGGAACCACGTCTTCTGGACCCGATTCCTTGCCGTCATGGTGAAGGCACGTGTGGGAATCAGAAAGGCTAGTTCTTTGCTCATTTAGCAGGACCACGTGTCAGCCCACTTCTGCTGCCTTTGGAATCCTGGGTAGCCTCACCTGGCCTGTGGTACTCTGCTAATGAGGCATGGAGGAAGTAAGGTTTTGCTGAGTCTGGCAGGCTTCTGGGACAGTCTCCTTCTGAAGGAAGTTGAGGCAAATTCCGGGGGCCCCTGTAAATCTTAGCAATCCTGAAAACTCCAAAGCCCCTAGGCAGGCCACAAGATAAGCAGATCAAAGCCTAACTTAGCCTAACTGCAAATAACAAACAATAAGTTTTCATTTCCTCTGCTGACATCACCATTCTCTCACAGATCTTGCTTCCTATGCTTCTACCTCTGACTTTTCTCTATAAAAACAGCTGCAATCTACCAATAAAATGAGATCTGCCCACTGCCGCGTTCTCCCGAGGGTCCCATCT
>PVHP010023476.1:0-27306 GCA_004024765.1 Zapus hudsonius
GCTTATGTGGGTCCTGAGGAATTGAACCATGGACCTTAGGCACTGGAGGCAAGTGCCTTAACTGCTGAGCCATCTCTCCAGCCCCCAAACTACGTTTATATCTTGTAGTTTCCTCCCTTTCTTGGCTGCTCCCTGTCTTTCTTTTTTTCCCCTCATTTCCTTTCTTCTCCTTTTGTTCTTTTATCCATCTTTTTTTTCTGGCTCTGAAAGTTTCAGCGATAAATCTGTCTTGGTTTGTTTACTATGAGAAATTTAGAGAAAGATAGAATACTCATGTGTCAGCCACACGCTGCTAGGATGAATCTTCAAACCAGGCACAGTTTGGGGGAGGAAAGTATTTATTGAAACCACAGATTGAGGGGAAGTTCTGTAACAGTGAAAGAGCCTGGCCCTCTTTCACAGGTCCCAGCAGAGAGAGAAACCCATCACCTACGCCACACACACAAAACAGCAGATAGGCAGGAGGACCAAGGAGAGAGTTTCTTCTCCTTTATATAGGCTTAGGGTGGGGTCTTGCAACCCTATCCCAGACTTACTGGCTTTCTGAGTCTCTGGAATTTCCTTCCTTCACTGCCCACACAGAAAAGGATGTTTAGTTCTAGCTTCTTTGAGCTTCTTTACATCCTGCCCCTTGATAAGAGGCTGCCTTCCTTAGTTGGTTAGCAGAAGGAAGAAGGTAAACTATGTCTTTTACTAATTTTGAGTACAACATAAGCATAGTATTTTGTAAACTTACTATTGACAATTTTCATAATGCACATAGTGTATTTTGATCATAATCCCCTCCTATAGTATTTTGAAGGGGTGTCCCCCAATAGAGTCAAGAATTTATTAAAGCTTGTGATTTTTCTCCAGCCTTCTGGCTGGAGGAGGTGTCAACTTGGCCTGGCCTCCTAGGCTCCAGCTCTAAGGTGTTTCTGGGGTGAGTCTGGAATTCCAGCTATACATATGCAAAGAGCAGTCTGGGCTCAAGACTGGAGTTCCTGCTGTTTGCTGTTTTTGAGTTTTGAGTGTGTTTGCTTGCTTTGGAGTTGCGGGTGGTAATAGGTTTCTCTCTCCTTGGATCTGTGAAAGGGGGCAAGCCTCTTTAGACATTCTGGAATTTCCCCTGGATCTGTTACTTCAATAAATATTTTCCTTCCAAAACTGTGCCTGGTGTGGAGATTCATCCCAGAGGCTTGTGACTGACTAGGACACATCTCATTCCCATTGTCTCCTCCTCCCCTTCTTTCCAAATCCTTTCCTTTCCAGCTAGTCTGTCCCTCTTCTACTTTGATTTCTTTTTCCCACAACTCATCATCTATGACAATAATGTTAATGTGTCCATTATTGAGAAGGGAATAAACAGCTGCTCTGAGGTAAATAATGTAATGGCCGCTGCACACCCAGAAGATAGTGGCCCAAAGTACTCATCAGTCACCATCCTCTGGCTCTTACATTCTCTCCACCCTCTCTTCCTCAATGTTCTTGACCCATAGAGGGAAGTATAGTGATCATTATAAGAAGGCTATAGGAAGCTTCTCTCACCAAGCCTGAGAGCAGCCTTAGTCTATGGGCACAAACATAAATATCAACACTGTAATTTGATGGGCACAATATACCCAAGTAGGCAGATAATACTAGTAACTTTTCTCCTAGGGCTTATGATCTACAAAGCTTTTAACTAGATTTTCAGTACTAGGCATTAACTCCATCCTATGGTGTGGGCCTCAAATCCAGTCAGAGAGCAGCTGGTGAGCCACCAAACATTCCTGTCACTATTGTACCAGTGGCTATATCCTACCTGGCTGACTGGTTGTGTAGTTCACAGGGTCCACTGCTGGTTAAGATTATTTATGACTTT
The DNA here is from genome assembly GCA_004024765.1 of Zapus hudsonius. Lineage (NCBI taxonomy): Eukaryota > Metazoa > Chordata > Mammalia > Rodentia > Dipodidae > Zapus > Zapus hudsonius. Next base: position 1,844 of record PVHP010023476.1, read on the forward strand.
CTCTACAGCAGCATATATAACACTTTCCAGCACTATGACAGTCAGTCATCGGGGAGGAGTCTTCTAGCTTAGTTCCAGCTTGATTTCTCAGTGTCCTGTAACTTAGGAACATGGTGTCTTCAGCAATAGGATCTTACCATCTAGTTCTGGAAAAGCAACCAAAACCTCAGGGGCCTCCCTGACAACTGGAAAGTGAAGGGCAAGATTTTAAAGTCTCCTGGTTTGACAGTCATAATATTTCATAGAAAAGATGCCATAAAAACTGAGATGTTTCAAAGAAATTAGATTTTATTGACTAGTTGATTATTTGCATATTCGTTTATATTTCTAGTAGTTTTATTTATGGCTTATGGTAGTGGTTACTGTGTTTTTTGCATGATGTTATATGTTAATTTTTTTTCTTGCAGAAATAAATATGTCCAAGATTGTGTGTCATATCCCCTATTTCAAACTTTTTCATATATGTTGGAATACAAAAAGGTGAAATGTTTTGCATAATTAGCATACTGTAATTTTATAAAAAGTCTGTTTACTGAGTAAGGGATTATAGAATAAAACATGCCCACTATGAAAATAATTATAAATGGTTCAGGAATTAAGAGTCAAATTTGAAGAAATACAAATACAAATCTGAATAGAAATAAGGAAAAAAAATTGAGTCTCCTATATAAAACTAGGCACCATAAAGAAAATGAGGTTCAATTTAGAAGAAAAAAATGATTACCTATCAGGAAGTGGTAATGAGGAATTAAAAGGCACTTGATTATCTTTGGAAACTGTTGGATCTTTCTGCACCAGTGAATAGGATATGAATAACAAACAGACAGGGATGTAAATATGATCATAAACTATAACATAGGGTCTGCATGTGCACACTAAAGCATATTTGGAAGTCTTATCCCCTCCACATCCCCTCAGAATGAAAGTATAGTCTTTAGTTAGTAGTTAGTGTGGACCAAATTCAAAGATGATTGGTGTTTTTGTTGAAATAGGGAAACAAACTGATAGACCTGAACTGAGACCAGGTAATGTAAAAGTACACAGGAAAACCAGTAAGTGACAGAACTCATGCATCTATACCCCAAAATATAAGGAATACCCTGAAACACAAGAAACTAACAGAGGCATGGAAGAACCCTTAGCATAGGGCCCAGAAACACATTAATTGTAGATTTATGGCATATAGAGCTGTGACCAATCAAACTTATTTTGAACTGTTTAGTTCTTTTGTTATAGCAGCTCAGGGAAACTGATATGGCATATGGCAAGATTATAATATCAGAGTCTACTATGCATTTGTTTGAAGGCAAACAGATTATTTATAGTACTTTCCCCAATGTGCACCACCCATTACCTAAAGAATGTGATAGTTAAAACTTCCAAAATCTGAAAAGTTGTTTCACTCTGTCTTTATGACATTCTCAGAGTTTACTAGTATCTAATTGGTATCTGCCTTGTATTTCTTTGTGCCTGAGGTCATTTAACAAACTAATTTCTCTTGGTTACTCTTTGCATGTCCAGTTTAATATGAGAAGTGTTTATCACCTTATAAATGATGTTACATTTACTTAGGTAATATGTATTAAAAGTTTTCAGAAAGTACTCAACAGGTTACAAAAACATCCCAAACAAATGTCATAAAATTTAATAGGGATGCATATACACATGTGAGTTTTAAGTACACTTTAGGACTCACCTTTCAAATGTTATTCAATTTCTGTCTCTGCTGGGAGATCCCAGCTGTCTTCCAAGTCTTCTTTCTTTCCACCTTTCTTTTTATCTCTTTCTCCTTCCTTCTTTCTTTCTTTCGTTCCTTCCTTCCATCCATCTATCTTCCTTCCTTTCTTTCTTTCTTTCTTCTTTCGAGTAGGTTCTTACTTTAGCCAACGCTGTTCTGGAATTCACTATGTAGTCTCAGGCTGGCCTCAAATTCATATCAACCTTCCTATCTCTGCCTGCTGAGTGCTGGGATCAAAGGAATATGTCACTATGCCAGGGGAAAAGGATAGGTTTTATGTAAATATAGATAAAATTCCCAATTAATTTTTATCATTACTTAATTATGTCATTCATTCTTTGTAAAAATATTTCACAGCAATTCTAAGATTTGCAATAAAGTTCCAGAGATTTCAAGATTTATTAAGGTATTATAGCAATTACAATAATATAGTCCACAGATGATTCAGCATATATATCAATACATATATATCAATATAATGGAATAGAAAAATCCAGAAATAGATCTAGCTGCACATGGCCAAGACTGATTTATAACAGTTGATACTAAAACAAATCAAGTAGTAAACAGTCACCTCTAATTACATATGAGACCGGTGATTATCAACTCCCACTATAAAAAAGACTTACATTGTGTTATGTGATGTATTTAAATATAAAACTATAAAGATCTCACCTGAAAATAAAATGAAATCTTTACAAATTTGGTTTAGTAGCTACTTTTAATAGTATTTGCTATAAAAGACTTGATAAATTGGTATGGTGGTCAAAATAAATTTTTGTTCCCAAGTTGTATACATCTTTACACTCAGAATTTCTGAACATGTTCTTATAGGTCTCCCAAAAAGAAACTTTAAGATGTGATAGCCTCAGTGATTTTGAGATAGAGAAAAGTGTTTTTTTTTTTCACAATTTAAAGAAAAAAATATTATTAATGTATTTCTGTTGTTACTGACATGGTAATGTGAAATGTAATGGACTTGATATAATCATAGGAATTTTTTTCTTGCATGTGTATGTAGTATACATACACTTGTATATGCATGTTTATATATGTTTAGATGCACATTTATGCGAGTGTGATTTCATCATGTGTGTGGAGGACAGCGGTCAAAGCAAGATGTCTTCCATCATCACACTCCTTATTTGTTGAGATGGGGTCTCTCATTAAAACTGAGTCACCTTCTTGACAAGTTTGGATAGATGGTTTGTGCAGGGGATCTTCTGTATCTATTTCCAAGCACTAGGATAATAGTGAGCTTCTACTTGTGTCTGACACTTACATGAGTACTGGAGATCCATTCTCAGGTCCCCTGCTTGCATGACAAGTCCTCCAGTGACTGAGCCATTCCTCAGCCCTTTGCAGGGAACCCTTAAAAATCAAAGTTGTGAGTAAGGAAGATTAGGCAGATGTCATGTGTCTGGCTTTGAGATGGAGTAAGGGGACACCGAGTCCCAATGTAAGTAGCTCCCAGAAAATTGGAAAAAAGCAGTGAAATCTTTCCTCCCTCCCAAAAAAAATTAAGAAAGGAATGCAACCTACCAACACTCAGTTTACAATAGTGAGGCCATGTTAGATGTGTTAGTATGTTTTTTTTTCTTAATACAGTGAAATACACATGGCTGGGAAATTATTTATAAAGAAAATGAGTTTTTTAAATTAAAATTTTTATTGACAACATCTATAAATATAAACTCTATACCATGATCATAATCCCCTCCCACCACCCTCCATTCTTCCCTCCCAAATCCCCTCTTCACAGAATGCTTTCTTTCCATCTAAACTTCCTTCTGTTTTGATGTCATCATCTTCCCCTCCTGTCACGCAGGTCTTGCGTAGGTAGTGTCAGCCACTGTGAGGTCATGAATGTCAAGGCCATTTTGTGTCTGACTGACAGCATTGTAAGCTGTTCTCCCCTTCCTTTGGCTCTTACATTCTTCCCATCACCTCTTCAGCAATGGTCCCTGAACCTTGGAGGATGTTACAAAGATCATTTAATTCTGAACACTCCACTGTTATTTCTTCTCAGCGCTTTGTTCAGTTTTGTCACCTCTGTCTTCACCACCATCTGAAATACACCTTGATGTGGAAATCACAGACAATTCACCGAAGATGATTATCATGGATGATGTGAGCATAATGAGCAAAGACTGTCACAACCAACCTTGGTAGAAATCGATAATCTGTCAATTGCTCTTTCATGTGTGTTAATTATCAAAACTCATCCATCAACCCTAGGATTCATATTTGAATTGATAAAAGCTGCAAAAAATTTAGAACACATAAAAATCCTAGTGACAGGCTGTTAGTGAATCTCTGATTCTTCTATTCTTTCTAGAACAAAGAACATATCTAGTATTTTAATTTAGAAAGCAACTAGCCATTTCAAGCTTTCTGTTGTTCTTATTACATGTCTGACCTCCCTGTTCTTCCCTCAGTCTCCAGAGATGTCTTGGGCTTGAGAAACGCTTCCAAATTCCATCTTTAGGCATCTTTAGGGTATGAATTAAACCCATGCCTACCCTGGCTTTCCTTTGTGCTTTCTGTTTCAGTGCAAGGGTGTGTTCCTTCTGCGAATCTAGCATTTCCCTTTGCTTATTATCCTGCGTAACCCAATCTCCACTGAGAAGGTATTAGATGAATCTCTTCATTAACTTTGTCAACATGCTCCTTCTAAATAGCTCAGATCGTTTCTCTCTTCTTGAAAACATTTAGAATTGCCTATCTTTGTGCTTTGCTGCTATCACGATACTTTAAGGAACTCTGTTATTAAAAAGTCACTTTCAGAAGGAATTATGTATACTTTTTAAAAGTTTTAAACCACAGATCCATTGTGTAAAAGGGTTTCATGAAGACATTATCTTTCAATTGTATCATTTGCCTTTTATTAATATACCCTTCTATTACAAATGCCGCTGGGTGTATTTCTCAACTCTGTTTCATTTCATAGTTGTCAGCTCAACCTTGTATGTCCTTTAGCAATTTTCCTGTGAAAATAAACAGGATTTTGAGGCCGGGCGTGGTGGCACACGCCTTTAATCCCAGCACTCCGGAGGCAGAGGTAAGGGGATTGATGTGAGTTCAAGGCCACCCTGAGACTACATAGTGAATTCCAGGTCAGCCTGGACTAGAGAGAGACCCTACCTCGAAAAACCAAAAAAAAAAAAAAAAAAAAAAAAAACCCAGGATTTTGAGAGCCTTCAATTATATTATCTGGCAAATTAAAAATATATATAAAAGTTTGATAACATGAAAGTATTTAAACCGATATTTAAAAGACTTTGAATGAGCTAGATGGAATATACCAATCTGTTGTAGTCAGCTCCATGTTCCTGTGATGAACTTTAAAACCAGACACAGTTTATGGTAAGAATGGGATTTATTTCAGACATACAGATCCAGGGAAGTTGCATAATGGCGGAAAAATCTGGCTCCCTTTCACAGATCCAAACAGAGAGACAAAACCGTCACCAGCATCAGCACCACAAACAAGCACATACCCTCACCAAACAGCAGGGACTCTAGGCAGAACTCAAGTCCTCTGCATACCTTTTACCTGGAAGCAGATCCACCCTGCCCCTCAAAAACAAAAACAAAATCAAAAAACAAAAAACACCTTTGGGCTGGATCTAAGGATCCATCCCCAGTGACACCTCTTCCAGTGAGGCAGCTGAAAATCCAAGTTTTAATAAAACCACCCGAGTCTACTGGATGACATAACTTTCAAACTACCACTCAATCCATAATAATTTTTACTAAGTTCTTCTCACTCAAATACTCAAGAAATAATACTTGGAAAAACTACTGGGGCCTTTTAGTAGCATCTTGAGGCACCTGTGGATTTTGAAAGCTAGCTACTTATATGTTAAAGTCACACTGAGAGAAAAACCAAAGCGTGCCAGACATGGCTGGAAATCACAGATAGTGATTTGCAACAATGAAAGGCATAGCAGGTTCTTAGCAGAACAAAGCTTTAAAGCTTCCGGCACTGGTCGAACTTTTGGCTGAAATCTTCTCAAACTGGGATTTCCCCTTCTATTTTGCAGACTTTCTTTTATTTGGAGGAATCATGTGGTGTTTCTAAAATAAGTGGATTCAAAAGCCAAATACCCAGCAGGCATACCTGGAGCAGCTCTCTTGCCCACATTCTTGGACTGGTTGGCTAATTGTTACTTATTATTATTATTATTATTATTATTATTATTATTATTATTATTTGAGTTGCCTTAATGCCTTTTTTGGGCTGGTTTCTATGTAGATGAATTCAGAGCATAATACTGCTCATTATTATATTTAACTGAATTTGGATTTGAGTTAATCTCTTTATTGTAGAATATGAACTCAGAAATGAAAAGTCTGAAATTCCCTGCTTATATGAGCTTAGATTCATTGAAACTCAGAATGGCTCCATTTATTGTCATCATTTGACTTAGTCAACTTTCTAGTGTTGCAGGAAAATATCCAAGACATTGTAATTTATAAAGAACAGAAGTTAATTTCCCTCAAAGATTTGGAGGCTGGGCAGTCACAGGTAGCTCTTGGCTGTAGCATCTGCTTGACTTCTGATAAGTGACTCCTTGCAAGATTACAACATGGCCCAGGTGTCGTTTGCAGAGACAAGGTAAGTGTTGTAATGCCACGCAAGGATTCCTCCCTCACATCATGATATAGTCCTTTCTTTGGGGGTGGCGGTGGTGGTGGTGGTTTGAATATCCAGTCAGAGGTTCAGGCATTCTAAGGATACATTTTCTTACTGAGCTACCTTCTCATCCCCTCATTCAATATTAATTAACTTCCTTTGAAGCCCCATTTCTAAGTACTATGAAGTAAATTTGAAGAGCAAGTTTATAAAATTTGATTTTTTATTTTGTTTTGTTTTTTTGAGGTAGAGTTTCACTGTAGCCCTGGCTGACCTGGAATTCACTATGGAGTCTCAGGCTGGCCACAAACTCACAGTGATCCTCCTACCTCTGTCTCCCAAGTGCTGGGATTAAAGGCATGTGCCACCAAGCCCAGCTTGAAATGTTTTTGAGGGGCATATTTAAAGTAGAGCAGCATTTACGTTGACCATTTCTCAGATAAACGTGGTCCTTTTGGGAACTTATTTTTCACAACAACTGTTGGTTGGGTTCTGAGATTCAGCAATGGTGGGCAGGGTTCTATCTGACCTTTTGCTTGATTTGATAAAAATTAAACAATGTTTGTTCACCACATTAAAATCTCCAAACATTTTTGAGAATATTTTTTATGACTTGCAACTGAATTTTCTTTTTCTTTTTTGACAATTATTTTTATTTATTTATTTACAAGGAGGGAGGGAGGGAGAGAGAGAAAGAGAGAGAGAGAGAGAGAGAGAGAGAGAGAGAGAGAGAGAGAGAGAAAGAGGGAGGGAGAAAGAGAATGTGCCTCTTAAGGCGCTGCAAAGGAGCTCCAAATGCATGTGCCACCTTGTGCATCTGGCTTTATGTGGGCATTAGGGAATCAAACCCAGGTCATTAGGCTTTGCAGGCAAGTACTTTAACCACTGAGCAATCTCTTCAGCACTGAAATTTCTATTTTTTCCAGTCCAACCTGTGATAGAAACAAATCTGAAAACACATACTTGGTTAGGATTCATGGCTAAAAGTTCTTTCATGAACCAAGAATAACATTGAATCCATAATGCTTTCTACATGCCAGGTGTTATTATTTATATGATTTGTGTACTTTATATATTTTGACTCACTTAATCTTCACAGCTATCATGTGAAGTGGATGGCTTTGTTGTCCTTATTCTGTTGAGGAGAAAACTGATGTGCATGGAGGTCAATTGCCCAAACTCCTCCAGAGAGGAAGTGACACAATGTGCTCATAACTACCATTGATGTATGTTCTATGTTTGATTTAAGTACATTTTATATTAATCAATCAATACTTGTTATCAAGTCATGAAAATGTGTGTATATGGGAATTTGTGTGCTTGTATATGTTTAGGACTACAGAGTTTTGGTAGACAAACAGTGCTGAAGAAAGTAGATTTGAAAATAGAAGCGATTGTTGGTGGAGTGTACATTGATGTTATTAAAATGTCTCTTTTAGTTTTTCAATGTAATACAATAATGCCATATACAAAAAAGGAAACATGGGGCTGGAGAGATGGCTCATTGATTAAAGGCACTTGCTTGCAAAGCCTAAGGACCTGGGTTCGATTCCTCAGTACCCATGTAAAGCCAGATGCATTAAGTGGTGTATGCTTCTGGTGTAAGTTTGAAGTAGCAGGAAGCTCTGGCTTGTCCATATCCTTTCTCTGTCTGCCTCTTTCTCTTTGTCTCTCTCAAATAAACAAACAAACAAACAAGCAAACAAACAAACAACTAAATGCATAAAGTATTTTTAAAAAGGAAACACAATGAAGTGTAGTTGAGTTTATTCATGTTTGTATTTTTCTGTGTGTGCATGTGGGTACAACAGTGTGGAGTTTTTGATGTGTGGTGTATGCACACATGTGTGTGGGTGTGGAGGCCAGCGGAGACATCAGGAGTCCTCTGCTCTCCCATCCTCATAGTTCCTTGAGACAGGCTCTCTCTCTACCACAAGTTTCTGTTAGGCAATGAGGCCTGGTGATTCTCACCCCATGGACTTGGGTTATAGAGATATGTGGCCAGCTCATTATGTGTGTTCTGGGTGTTGAACTGGGTGGTCTTTGGCTGGAGAGCCACCACTTGCTTAAGCAGCAAGTGCTATGTCAACCACTGAGCAATCTCCCCAGCTCCATATTTATACTTTAAAAAGGTTTCTATTTCTTTTTTTGCAAGAGGGAGGGAGGGAGGGAGGGAGGGAGGGAGGGAGAGAGAGAGCAGGGGGGCATTCCAGGTCCTCTCACCTCTACAAGTGAACTCCTGATGCATGTACCTTTTTTCCTGTTTCTTTTTTAAATTTTATTTTATAAAATATATCTTTATTATCCATATTTACAAATTCCCAGTACCCACATAAAGCCAGATGCACAAAAAAATGGTACAAGCATATATACCATAAGCATGTACCATTTTTTTGTGCATCTGGCTTTATGTGGGTACTGGGGATTTGAACCCTGGTCATTAGGCTTTGCAGGCAAGTAACTTAACAGCTGAGCCATCTCTCCAAGTCCTACTTTTAGAAAAAATGAGTTAGATTCTGTATGGTTTTAATGATGAGAAACTAAAGTGACAATTAGAGTTGCCAAGCAGTGGGAATTATTTCCCTCCTTTCTTTCCTTTTCTACTAGACTTTCGGTCCTTCATCTGTCATCCCACGGGTTTACACTGATTCTTTTCCTGATGTTCTCATTGCCCATCGTTCTTGCTCACAGTAGTTCTATTTATTTCTCATTTTTATCTTTTATATGCATTTCTCCACATAATCATGAAAATCTTCCTACAAGCCTCAAAGCATTTATACATGCTTTGAATGGAGAATGCAAAAACATAGCAATAATCTATTCTTAGAAGTGCTTAATACACTCTGCACCAGGAGGATTCTCTTCTGTTGTGGGCAGCATGCTGGTTTTGTTTTCCAAATGTTTTGAACTCCAAAGGGGGGAAAAAAAAACTGCTAACTTCTTAAGTAAAAGTGGTCATCAACTGTTATTCTCATTTCAACATAGTTTTTCTTAATTTAACAGACTTTATGATGATGGGTTTCAAATATTTCTTATTTAATAATATTACAATGCATGATGTTCAGGACGTAGAAGCTCCATATTCAGAATAAGACACAACCGATTGTATTTTCAATCTATCTTAGTAAAGTGAATCGTTTTTCTTATTTGGAGGAGCTAGAACAACAATGTGAGATTTTATGCAAAGCTGTCAAATTTTATTCTAAATTATCTCCTTTTTTATGCTGGTTACCAAGATGGATGAGTGTCATGGTTTGATTTAGTTGTCCCTCACAAACAAGTGAATGTGTTCTGAGTAATCGATCCTCAGCTGACAGAAGCTTGGGTTTTACAACCTCAATAGAGCTGTGTTGTTGGGGGTGGGCTTTTGGGGGTTATAAGCCAGCTTCCCTTGCCAGTGTTTGGCACACCTTCCTGCCGCTGTTTGCAGTGCTGTGGCAGAGGTGATGTCCACCCTCTGCTCATGCCATCATTGTCCTGCCAGGATGGAGTCTCCCCTCGAGTTCCTAAGCCACACAAACCCATTCCTCTACAAGCTGCTTTTGTTTGGGTTCTTTCTGCGCAGCAACTAGAAAGCTGACCGCAACAATGAGGGAAACCCAACCAGACATCTCCATGGTAATTCTCCTTTGTCCATCCACCTCAGCTGATGCCCATTCATGTGCCCCCCACAAAACTGACTCCATGACCCTGGTGAAACAGTTATTCCACACAATATTTTTTCCCTAATAAAGTAAATTACTCTCTTTGAATTCATTTTGTATGTATGTGAAGGTGAGGGTGTATGATCATGGGTGTATGTGTGCACATGGAGGTCATTGGCCAAAATCCGATGTCTGCTTCAGTTACGCCCCATCTGATTTTTTTTTCGAGGTAGGGTCTCGCTCTAACCCAGGCTTACCTGGAATTCACTATGTAGTCTCAGGGTGGCCTTGAACTCAAGGCAATCCTCCTACCTCTGCCTCCAGAGTGCTGGGATTAAAGGCATGCGCCACCACGCCCGGCCCCATCTGATTTTTTGAAAAGGGTCTCTCTCTGAACTTGGACCTTACTGAGTTTGCCAGATGTCATGGGCAGCAAGCCCCAGGGATCCTCCTCTCTCAACCTTCATGATGCTAGTGCACACCATTGTGCCAGGCTTTTTACATGGGTGCTGGGGATCTAGACTCAGGTCCTCAGGTTTCATGGCAGACGCTTTACCAATGGAATCATCTTCCCAGCCGTCTCCATTTGATTTGGTTCCCATGAAAATTGCTTCATGTCTCCGGGAACAGTTTGAAGCTGCCTGCCTCAGCATCTTGCCAGTTACTCCCTTTGAAAAGTCTCATTTCTTTCATTCTCGGGATACGTGCAGGTCTGTGAGGCTGTGTTATTTTAAGTGTGCTTCAAGGAAAATTAATGGTGGCACACATACTGAAGTCATGATTGATCTCCTTCCCATCTCTGAAGGACTTTTCATAGAGCCTTTGACTTGTTTAGATGTCAGCACTGAAACTCATGATGATTCTCATGCCCGCTTTCAGATAGTAAGAAAATAGAAACAATCATCCTGTAGTGTTTGGAGTGGGACCTTTGGGAAGTAATTGACATTACGTGAAGCTATAAGGATGGTGACTGTAGTTTTCCAAGAAGAAGAGATGACTAAGCTAGGATGGCTTATATCTCACCACATGGTGCTCTGTGATGCCTTTGATGACAGAAAGTCTCCACCAGCAAAAAAGACCTCACGGATGTGGCCAACTAGTCTAAAACTTTTTATCTTTTAGAATCATGAGCCAAGTAAGCCCTTCCTTTCACAAACTACTCACCCTGTTATACTCAATGAAAGCAGAAGAAAGTGGACCTGATTGCAACTTAAACACCAGCTCCATGATGATGGAGAGATTTCCTTATCTAGAGGACAAATTTAGCATTCTGGATGAGTTTGTCCACTGTGCTCCTCTCATGGACCCTGATCTCATTCTCAGCAAGGCCCTCTGCACACCAGTGCATCAGCCATTGCCCATGTCTGTTTTAATGTTTCCTGACACTTATTTTATCTTCATCATTGCTGAATTCCCCCACTATGATTATCACTGTAATTTCCAACATTTCACTGAAGTTACACTGAGTTACAAATGTTAAAAGTTTTGCCAAGCATCACAAGGACACTTTCTCCACTAGATTTGAAAAATTCTAGGCAGAAACCACTATTTTTAACTTGCTGTGGTTTACATGTTTGCTGAACAAAGGAAAACTTGAAGCTTCACATGTTATATGATAACATTTCTACCCAGGCAAGTTTGTATATGGGGGTGGGTTAACTTTCAGTGAATTGTTGGCTAGGGAAGCCCCTGGTCTGCCACCCCCCTCAATAACTGCAGATTATTGCTCACAAAAACTTGATGGTAAGACCCTATTGTTGAAAATACCACGTGCTTGGGTCATTGGGAAATCAAGCTGGAGCTGAGCTGGAAGCCTTGTCCCTGTTGACTGGCAGTCAGGAAGCTGGAAAGAGATAGGCACCGTGCAGTCTTTGGGGTGAGATGTCACAACAGTCTTAACCAGCAGTGGATCCTGCAAACTTTATAGCTGGCTAGATAGGCCAAATGTGCCAACTGGTCTAATGGTGGCATGTCTGTTATGGGAGAAACCAACTGCTCTCTGATTGGACTGAAGACCCACTCCATGGAAGGGAATTCATTCCTGGTACTGAAAACCGCGTCAAGAGCCTATGACTGGGGAGGTCGTAAGTCCTAGGGAGAAAACTACCACTGTTGTCTTTATAATGCATATAATATGTCCACCAAACAGCCCTCTAAATACTCATGTTTATGCCCATATGTTAATGCTACTCTCACTTTTGGTTAGAGAAGTTTCTCTTTTCAGATAGGAGTGACTACTGGGATGACTCAGAACTCACCAGAGTGTTGAGAAGAAGTGACGGTGGAGGATTCAGCCTAAGTAAGACATCTCTAGCACACCATCCAAGGCTCAGGGACTATTGGGGAAGAAGTGATGGAAAGAATCTAAGAGCCAAAGACTTCTTACAATGCTGTCAGCAGACACAAAGTGGCCATGATATTCGTGACCTCACCGTGGCTGACACTACCTACACAAGACCTGCATAATAGGAGGAAAATATGATGACATCAAATAGAAGAGAGACTAGTTGGAAAGAAGGGATTCCATGGAAGGAGCATTTAGGAAGGGGGAGAGGAGGTGATGGTAGAGGGGACTATTATCCTAGTATGTTGTCTATATTTAGCTGACTGGGGATGGGGAAGGGGGGCAACAGGGAATTGGGGATAACAACTCATGGTTGGCCCACTAAACAATGTAACTCATTATGAACAATAAAGAAAAAAAAAGAAAAGAAAACATTTGAAAAACTCAGTGAGTATTTCTACAGTATAAACACTACATTTGATTTGCACAATGTTCCAAGGTTGCAAGACACCTGCTGCTCTCTCCACACTGTGGGTCACCCTGGCATATCTGCAGGGGCTCACCAGCAGTGGTGTCTAGTTTCAACTCTGAAGTGCTTGCTCATAGAGGCTCAGCAAAAATGTCTCTTTACAGGGAAGTCTGTATCATGCCACATCCTCTCTTACATATTATCAGCATGACTCATCCATATGGTAGGTGCTGAACACTAAGAGGAACATACAGGTCTTAGCAGGTGAGCATGAAAGACGCTCTGTGAAAGAATTGGACTTCAGATAAGAATGTCTGGGCTGGAGAGATGGCTCAGCGGTTGAAGCACTTGCCTCCAGTGCCTAAGGCCCCGGGTTCAATTCTCCAGGACCCACATAAGCCAGACCCACAAGGTGATGGCTCTGGTGTGCACTCTCTTTCTCTCTCTCTCTCTCTCTCACTCTCGCTCTCTCTGTATCTCTCTGCTTGAAAATGAATAAATAAAATATTAAAAAAAAGAATGTCTAAGTATGCAACCATGTCCACCGTGCACTTTAATAGTGTGAAGTTCCACTTTGGATAGTTCTGACTCAGTCTCATCTACACAGCAGATCCAAGTTCTTCCTGAAATGTCTGCAAAAAATTTAAGGGAGATGCAATCAAGCTGGTCATAGTGGCTGGGTCGGGAGCAAGGATAGGGAGAAGCCTCTCGAGGTAAATGTGTTCACATCAATGTTCCAACACCAGTTCGTTGAACGACTAGGTTGTCAAAAAAATTGCCAAATTTACAAAAGGTACATTCTTCACATTTCATCTTTAGTTTTATAGCATTATTACCACACAAGGCTTTCACAACTCTAAGGCGTTCAACTTACTGAACGAAATATATTTCTGTTTATATTCTTGGAAAATCAGTAAATGGGTGGATTCAGCAAATTAGTCCTACTGCTGAGAAAACTCTTCAAACACCAGCAGGTTTGTGAATTTAAGCTCCGTGAGGAAGCAGAACATGTGCATCTTGTTTAATGCTGTTTTCTTACTGCTCAGCAGTGTGTCTTGAATATAATTAATTGAATAAATCTTCATTGAATAAGCTAATAAGCATGTGTCTATGAGATTGTGGATGGCTCATTATCAAAAACAAGCTTTAAACTGTTCATGGATTATGCCAATTTTCTAGCTTGCAAAAGTTTTGGTTAGCATGATTTTTCTTTGCATAATTTTACAGTCTGCATTAACCATATTTGATGTAGGAGACAGAAGGACACTTAGAAGAATACATAAAAATGTAAACATAGGTTTCTCAGTTGAAGAAAATTTGGTTGTGACAAATAAATTATTTAACAGGTCCTTCAAATGAACACTATCCCTTACCTAGAAAACTGGTTGTAAATATCTAGGTACTAAAGAAAATTACAAACTTTATCAGGTATATTTGATCCACTTACTTAGCTAGCATGATGGTTTAATCAGTAGGTGGTTAGAAGTCACAATAACAAAATGAATTTTATTAATGTGTTTCATAATTTGTCTCATTTTCATGTGAAGGACTGAATTTTTTGCCCAGACTCTTTAAAAATCACCACATTCAAATAGTGTGGCTGTAATTGATGACACAATTAAGTTTGTAACCAAGATGAATTGTGGGCATCTGACATAGCACTTTCTTCTACACAGTAGAAGGTTATTCAACCTAAAGGAAGTAGTTGAATGATGCAATAACATGGTGACCAACTTTCTGTAAGATTTAATTGAACTAGCCCTGAAACATGAGCCTATCATTTCTTATTCTTCACCCTCTGTGAAGTCTAATGCACCTTATCAAATTGCCTAGTTGAAATGGAGGTAGCCTAGTATGATCCTAAAGAGCATATGGCTAGCTGTTTTACTGTCCTTAAATTGAAGTTGATTACTTAAAACCTGAAATCCTATTTTTCTATCTGAATACTTGCTTGATTTTGATGCATCAGGTAAAACCGTGTGTAAAACCACAATCATGAAAGAAATCTGTTTGGAGAGTGAATCATATTGATGAAACAAATAGAAGCTGCAAGGAAGAGAACCACCAAAAAGCACATATATATACATATATATATATTCATTACCATATATACCATATTTCTTAAATATATTCATGTTTTGCTTTGGTTTTTTCATCAGTTTTAAAATGTGAATCTGGTCTTGAAGCTTCCACTGAAAAATCTTATTTCTGCCATATGAATAGCAATATGCTAAATTACCCATTAAAATTATGCCAAGTTTAATGAGGCTAGCCATTGTATTTTTAGTACTTTACAACTCATTCATGAGACTATTCATGCATAACTGCCTGTGCATATACACACACATATATATCAGAAGAATACATATGAACATACACTGTATGATAATAGTCCACCTAATATAACATGAACACTCTTTTTATATTATAGAATTAATATATAAACAATATGTCATAAGTGATTATAACATATACATATAAACTAGCCTATATTTTTATATATTACATATGTTAGTAACTATTTTTGTGTATATTACATATAACATGTTAGTACCTATGCATCATTTATTGTATATAGGTATATCTAAACATACATAAGAAATGTAACTCCAACGTAAGTTTCTGTTGTAGTTTTATAAAAGAAATCCACTTTTAATAATCAATTGAATGCCGTAGTCATAAAGAGTGTTTACTATCTTAGTGGAGGGGGCAGTAATTCACATATGAAGTTGATGGTATCTAAATCCTCTTCCTTTCAAGATTCACAGAGGAGAGCTCTGAGGTGCCGATTACCTGGTGTTGTACTTTTCAGGCTGAAGCATAGTTCCGTGCTCTTAAAAGTCTTCCCTGAGGAATTCTCTTTTGGAAAAAAAAATCACATATCTCTGTTATGTTACTTTTCCTTCACAAAAAACCCAAAGGAAGATTCTCTTGGCCTCTAGATATATACCCCCTATTAATCTTGATGTCGCCTCTAAGTTTTTAGTGAAAACTTTATATGCAATTTTTATAAGGCCATATAGTACACTGCTACTTCAGTGGAGACAGCTGACTGGTTCCAAAGCAATCAAAGGTCTTTCAGGGCACTGAGAATTGCTGGGTATATTTGTTTTCCATAGGCCAACTTACGCATTAACCTTGATGATGTCTGTCAATATCCCAGAGCATGTTCTCAGCTCACTAACTCTGTGACCCTGGGGATGTTCATGACCTGCTTTATGGCTCAGATTTCTAACTTGGAAAGTAAGGAGTGTATTCCACTGGGTTTTATGATTTTGATCATCTGTAGCTTTAGCATAGCTTACTACAATCACCATCTCTGCCATCAGTTGACACAATGATTTTGACTTTGTTTCTTCAAGGTTTTGTATGTTTCACCACAACTGAGATCCCAATTACTAGAAAGTTGTTGATGGATAGATCTGTTGGGAGTCTACCATTCAACCCAAGGTCAAAACATCTCCAAAAACCCAGAAATGGACCTTTGTATGTAGGGTTGTCTGAGACCTGGTTTCTTGTGCCCAGAACGAGCATAGCTGCAGACTTCCTGCATCTAGCTGTAGGAAGTGCTCTGGTAGGGGAAGAGGCAGCATTGATCTCATCCAGCAAAGCCAACCTTGGCTCACTTTCTCCACTCGCTTTTAAACTTAAACATAGCATTATGATGTGGATTTTTGCATCCTCATCTTTAATTCATCTATCCACATCTATCATGAATGTGATAATTTTAGTAAGTGGGACCTTTAAAAGTCATTTGATTTTGAGAGAATAACCCTCATGTGAGATTGTTTCCTTTATGAAAGAGACCTGTAGTGGAGCCATTTCCATCATATGAAGACACAGCAATGGGATAACATTCTTGGGAACATGGCCCTCCCCAGATTTGCCAGGGCCATAGTCTTAGATGGCCCAGACTTCAGTACTGTGAGAAATGCATTTCTGTGTTTTATAAGCTACCCCATTATGGTGCTTGGTTGCATCAACCTGAATAAACTAAGATATGTACCAAATTGGAGGCAGAGAAGTTAACAAGAAAATGATTGAGAGTCTATCTTGCTTTCAAATCCATTCTATCTGGGTTGGCCCAATTATCTTTGCAGATATATTTCCTTTTAAGATGCAATTGACAGATGACCAATTGTGTTGCATAATCTTTCCATATTATCTATGAGCTTTCTTTTTATATACCAACTAAAAAGTTGCATTTTACATAAGAGTTCTGTTCACAAGAATCACTTTTTCTGCTCCACACAGACGTTCACTGGGAGGTATAGGCATCAGAAGTTGTTAGTATAACTAGGCATGAAAGCCCAGAGAAGATGTCATGATATGAGAATGGTCACTGGATGGAAGTCAAGCTGTTTTCTATAAGTTCCTCTCCATCTTCCAGGAGAGAAAGAGAAGTCAAGAGTTCTGAGAGAATTTCTTGCAGGATAGTATATGTTCAAGGAAAGGAATTCTGAGGTAAGTTGCCAAAACATAGATACCAGCTTCTCCTTTGTAGCTATGTTCTTGATAGATTGTAATAACAAGGACAGAGATAGAAATGCCAGTGTCATACATATGTGTCTGTCGCTGCTAAAATACAGCAGAATCTCCAGCAATTATATTACTTGTTAAGAAAGTACACTTGTTGTCTTTGGAATCCAGACCCAGGGTCAGGAAGGTAATGGAATTGGATTTAGGCCGGAACCAAGATAGTCTCTGTGATAACCAGCCTTAGCTTAGTATTCACTATTAATGAGGTGAGGCCACATGAGAAATGAGTAAAGCTACATGTTTCCTTATATTGAGCTTTTTCTAGGTAAATTTGCTCACTTGATTAAATGGCTACTAAGATCATATTGTTTTGTAAGACTAAGTTCTTTTAAGTAACCACAATTTTAGCCTTATAAATATCCAAACCATAAGGACTTGATGCTGAGAGGGCAGCCTAGCAGATAAAATACCCGTGCCTACACAGGAATGTAGAATAACCATTGAGATGTAAAGTTGCAGAATTACCTGTTTTAATCAGGATCTCACATGTTCTCTATTGTTATAAAACTAAGAAGCGGCCATGTTTTCTACTTCGCTCTTTCCACACACTGCTCAGATGAGGTGGTTCAGGAAGTTGGGCTCATTTTCTCAGTTTCCTCATCTAGTCCTTGGACTTGGAACTTACCCCCTGAAGATTGTGTGAGAAAAATTTCCGAAAATTAATTCATCTTTCAATACCTTCCACAAAGGGACCTACATACTCTGACGCATTGGGGAAAAGGATATACACAATCTTTTAAAATTATCCTCCCCAAATCAGAATTTATAAGACTCAATATACCACCAGTTCTGTAATTCAGTGCAGGTTGCCTGCTTATAATGAAATTCTTGGATTTTATTTGGATAACCTAGCATGCAGCTGTCTATCTATCTATCTATCTCTATCTATCTATCTATCTATCTATCTATCTATCTATCTATCTATCTATCATTTATTGACCTATTTATCTATTATCTATCATCTATCTATCTATCCATTTATCTATCATCTATCTGTCTTTCTGTCTATAATCTATTTATCTGTCCATCATCTATCTATTATGTATCTAATCTACTTCTATCTACTTAAAACATCCATCCTTCCAATATATAAAAA
Source organism: Zapus hudsonius (assembly GCA_004024765.1). Classification (NCBI taxonomy): domain Eukaryota; kingdom Metazoa; phylum Chordata; class Mammalia; order Rodentia; family Dipodidae; genus Zapus; species Zapus hudsonius. The sequence continues at coordinate 20,253 of PVHP010023476.1, forward strand.
ATGCATTTCACATGGCTGTCCCGTAGGATAAAAGCTATCATAGTATTGAAGGTGCCACCAAATTCTTCCTGTTCACATGTCAAGTAAATAAATAAAAAAAAGCAGTATTGAATCCTTGACAGAAAGTATGTGGCAGAGACTAGTGCCTCCCTGAAAGATTTAAAGTGTACAGGAGCAGTGATTGCTGTTGTATCTCTACTTCATGTAATAAAAGCCTGGATGTATGGCTGCAGATGACAGTGACTACAGGAAATTAACATAGCCTATCTCATGGAATATATGGCTACTGATCTGGACAATAAATTCAGATCAGGAAGAATAAGGGACAGTCCTCATTTAAATGGGACAATTTATTTCTTCTCAGAGGGTGTGATTTTGATTCTCTTGCCATCTGTTAAAACACAGTCTTGTGACAGCTAGAATGATCTGTGGTGGTAAAAGGTATATTGATGCATTAGATGATATCATCCTAGTCAGTTTGTCTGGAAAGAAGTTCTGAGAATGTTGGGACACTTTGGGGAAAAAATAATGTCAAAAGGTAGGTGATAAATCCAATGAAAATTCAGGTTCTTTTGCATCAGTGAAGTTTTTAGACATTCATCAGTCAGAGAAGTAAAGGCATTTGTCCAAAAGTAAAGGCAAATTATTACACCTTGTAACTTCTACCCTTTATAATGAAGCATGGTTGTGCATGGTGGCACATGCTAATAATTCTGTCAACTATGGAGGCTGTGGGGCAGTAGGATCATGCGTTTGAGCCCATCTTTGGATATATAGTTAGACTCAAAACAACAAATGAACAAACACACAAGCACATTGAATGGAACACAATGCCTGTTTTTGGTTCTGGAAATAGGCAACCACACAATGTGGATACTAACACCCTTATACTGAGTGGCACAGACAGTGGATATTATTAAGTAGCCTGAGAACTGTACAGTAGCCTATGGGATAAAAATGATTATTCTATTAAAGGTGCCAAGATGGGGGGGATTTTTTTCTGGTGTTTCTAGTAGGACCAGATTTTTTTAAAAAGTATAATATTGAGACTATAGCATTCTGGAAAGAGGTCATGTCATATGTATCATTTGAGTAACTCCTGGATGTTCATGAGTCCTCATACAAATGGGACATCTAGCTGAGGAGTGTCATGTGTTCAGGTCTCCTGGGATATACATACATGGACAGTGGGAAAAGGATTTTGCTGATTTGCAGCCTAAGACAATGAAAGGCTGAAACATCAAAGATCACACAGTTTGTGTAACATACAAAGTTCACCCCGTGGATGAACATTGGGACTTAGCACGAAATCTTTAGGTCTCATGTCCTGAGAGTGACACCAGACTAAACATCCTAGTCAACCAGATGATTTTCCCAGTCAGAGTTAGCAGCCTTCAAGGTCACTGGTCTTCACATTCAGTTAACTTAGTGCCCCTGAACAGAGAGGCAGTGGACGTAAGGGTAAGGCTGTTCGTAGCCCAATGGCTATTGCAATGAAGCTCTTTTACAGCGAGCAGCTTACTACTGGTGGAGGTGTAGTTGACTAACAGCAAAGACCAATATTGAGTGTTTCATCAAGTTTCATCTGATAAAAGGCAAACCATTCATCAACTCCCTAGAAAGTAAAACGATTCATACGTAATGGAAATTGATATTTATTCTGAACACAAGTATGTCTTTCATGCCTCCACCTGCCTTCCATCAACATTACCCATGACCCATTATATCCAGCAATTTTAAATATCATCTGCATTTAAAAAACTCATTTATTGTTTTTATTGTTAACAATCAGGTCCATTGTATGAGCAAGTCTTGTGATATCACTCCCATTTCCCTCCTCCTCCCTGCCCCCAATCATCCAAATTTTAATAAGAAAAGCAATTTGGGAGTAAATCAGGAAAAACAATTAAGTAGATACTTCATATTCTAGTAATAAGGTGGTCGTGGTTTAGGCGAAGGTCCTGGGCCAACTCTGCAGGTGGAAGCTACAGATTGATTCTATATAAAGGGGGAAATCATTCCATTTAGTTTCCTGTCTGTGATGGTTACCTTTTCGGCTACTTCTAGACCACATTCCTGCTGCACAACGGGCTTTTGGTATTGACTTTTCCTACATGTTTGAAGGGCATCTTGTCTCTAAACACAGTCTATTTTGGGACTTGGCTGTCTATTTATAGATTTCTCTTGGAACCAGTCACCATGTACACTTGGATGCTCCTACTTTGTCACATATACATGTCCACAGCCACACATTGTCACATATTGATTTCACTTAGGGTTTTTTTTTCCTTTTAAATTTTCCTTTCAACATTGCTGTTCATTAGGTAAATTATTAGTTTCCTGATTCATTGTAGTGTTCGTTTTCTTGCTTTTTAATCTAGCTCTATGTGTTCAGGCACCCCATATCTGAATAAAATTCACTCAAGATATATCACATGTAACCACCCATCAAAACTACGTCCTCTATCAAGTTGCTGGATTCATACCACCATTGAGGTTGCTAATCCTCTGGTCCATAGGATATAGCATTTACTCTTGACTTGGATGTTTCTGAGGGAAAACCAAGTTATTTTTCCTCTGTAGAATGCATCAGAAGAATGATAGTGTCGATCTGCCTACCTCTTTCCTCAGATCTCACAGCTTTACTGCAGTGGTTAAGCTTCCGTTCTCACTGAGAACACAGTTTCCACTCAGTACAATTTCCAACATCAGGCCGACTCGGTTCCTGCTCAGCAAATACTTGGAAGCATATGGTCTCATACATTACTATATCTCAGGAGATCTACATTTAGAAGCCCTGTTTTAGTAATTCAGTGAGAAATTGAATAGAAGCCATGCTTAAGAAAAATCATACTTATTATGTCTGGTATTTGAAAAGAATGTTGTGTTGAAGCAAATAGGGAAAGCAAGTGCAAAATGTTGAATAGTAAAATTGATCCAAGTTGTATTTAAGGGAGAATTTTCCCCAGAGCAAGAATAACTCACCCATATATTCCTCCTGAAGCAGAGACATCTCCGTGCTTGGAAATGTACACGTCTCTGTCATATTCTTTATGGCCACCTGGCTGAATGAAAGACTTTAGTTTCCTGTGAAGAATGGCTTGTGAATGAATTTAACCTATTGTGGTGATTCAGATGGAAAGTGTCCCCCATCACCTGACTAAGGCTCCTACTCAATCCCCAGCTGGTGGCAATTTGGGGTCTTGCTGAAGGAGCTGAAGGAAAGAGCTCTGTTGCTAGAGGGGGGCCTCCAGGTTTATTAGCCCAGGTTAGCTCACTCTCTGTTTCCTGCTGAGCTCTTCTTGCCAAAATGAAGCTTCCTCATGAGACTGTGAGTCAAAACAAACCCCTTCCTTCCACGTGCTGCCTTTGGTCAGGTGTTCTGTCCTTGCTATGAGAAGGTAACTACTGTACCTGTGGAATTCTGAAATATGAGTCTCATTCTGTCTTTTTTCTCATCTTTCCTACTTTCTCCTTCCTTCCTTCTTCCTTCTCTTTTTCTTTCTTCCTCCATCTCTCCCCTTTCTTTTTCCTTTCCTTCCTCCCTTCCTTCCATCCCTCCTTCCCTCCCTCCCTTTCTTTCCTTCCTTCCTTCCTTCCTTCCTTCCTTCCTTCCTTTTATTTCTGTGGTAGGGTTATTCTTGCTATGTATTTTGAATTTAGTATCTTCCTAATCTTTGAATGATGCAATTTCTTCTCAAGATCTGGATAGGTCTTGTATTAGTGTTTCTCTTTGTCCCTTTTTGGAGGACAGGCCACCATGAAATATACATGCTGAAGATGGCAGATGTTTTATTTCCTAGTTTATCAAATGACTTGCTGATCATGTTAAACTGTGCAACCATTCTTAAAAATAAATCTCATGTGTTCTCAATTTGCTTTACCCTCCCTACCTTCCTATGAATGGGATCTCTCTGTACTCTGGGCCTTACCCACTCCTTATTTCATATGGGTATGTGGGAGCACTTTATATTCTATCCTCTTTCCTTCTCTTAGCCTAATAAAGTCTCTCTAAGCTTTAAAAAAGAAATAGTTTGTGTTTCCATCACTATAAGTTGTTACAACTGATTGCTTAATCATTTAATATAGTGCCAAAATTATTTAAAATAAAAAGGAGTCTATTTCACATCAATATCCTAAATCAGTGGAAGGAGTGAATATTTACAGTATATGACAATATAAATCAAATGTCAAAGACAAATTTTTAGGCTGATATGTGTGGAAGGAGGGGAAGAACATCAAGATGAATACAGTAGCAACATTTCAAGAGTTATTTAAAACAGGGTTAGAAAAGAGGTTGATTTAGATTGTGGGGGAACCTTTATTATCTGGGTAAATATTTAAATATTTTTGATTCTATAATGTTGGTGGTATATATATATATATATATATATATATATATATATATATATATACATATATATATATGAAAGAAATATATATTGTACTGACTGACATAAGGAAAATGGTATTCTCAGTTTAAACTTGCAAACATAGTTTGAGTCCAAAATGAACTCTTTATGGAAGCTGAAAAAAGAGGTTGTAGAAAGGTAATTCTATGACTAACTAAAATAAAATATTAGATAGAAAATAGGAAAGGGTATCCTAGCTAGGTAGAGAAGACTTTTCTCTTCCAATTAGTCAAATATAAATCATCAGTCTTTCCTTGTGTGCTTATAAATCAAATGTAAAAAGCAGAATTAGCTTGAATTCCCTTTCATTGTGTGCATAGATGTGTCTGATTTTCTTAAGTGATAGAGATTTAAAGGTAAAAGTCAGGCTGTCTGACCAGCTTTCAGCATTTTTCTTACTCATGACCCTCTCAGTTGGATAGGAGTGGAATACATAATGGGAACAACAATATCGTCACTGTTGTATCTAAGTGCTTAAAACTAGGCCATGAAGATGTACAACAGCATTTTGTATAGTATGAGGTCCTAATGTAGCAGTGGAAGGTGGAGTGGAAGAGAGCTTTTCTGAGCTGTGGAAATTACAGTCAATAAGATGACATTGATTCTCTCTTGTAAGATCCTTAGGTCAAAAGGGTTGGGGGTAGAGAATGCCAAGGATGCAAATATAAAGGAACAGGTGGTATGCTCTAAAGGAAACAGAAAACCACAGATAAACCTGTGGGAAATGAGCAATTTGATAGTTACAAAATCCACTGATAGTTTTTAGTGTGGAAAAATGAGAGCTTAATGTAAAGGGGTATAAAAGAAGGCCAGAAATCATAAACCTAAGTTTCAGTCATACCTATTTCAGTCCATTAAAACGTCTTTATTTGAGAAACTGCTCAGACAGTGGTTTGAGATAAGGGATAAGTGGAATTGATATCCTGCTTAGTCATTATTACTATTATTTTTTTTGGTCAGCTGGCGGTTGGCACTATATTCACTCACAAAGGAAGAAATGGAAAAATTTTATCAAACAAATGCCTTAATTTTTCTATATCCATCCTCTCCAGTTAATCTTCCATGTAGTCACACCAATTCTTACATTATTCATTATTGATCATTCTTAAAATAGATTTTAAGCATGATCAATTAGAAATAACAAGCAAAATATATTTGTACAAAAGCCTGCCTCTCTGGTTTGCAAGGGCTTTTCAAAGTGATTGATGTTGGTCAGTTAAATGTAGCTCCAGTCAATAACAGAAAACAGACACTAGCAGAGCAAATATACACCAGACTTTCCTTCTGAGGAACAGGATGGAGGGTCTTTGTTGAGTAGTCCCCTCCTGGCTGTGTTGCATCTCAGGTAATCTTACATCATGATATATGCTTAAAAAGTCCTTTGGCATGTTTCATTGATTTTGTTGACTGTGTCTGTGCTTTATGAAAAGAACAAAGAACAAGGCATTCTTGGTGTTACAGTTACCTTCTCATTGCTGAGACAAAAGACCAGACCAAAAGCAGCTGATGGGAGGAAAGGATTTATTTTACCTTACAGCCTTAAGGGCAAACTACATGATGGCCGGGAGGCTGGACATCACCTCCTTGCCACAGCAGGTATAAAACAGCAGCAGGACAGTGAACTGAACTCTTGTAAGGGGGAACTGGCTCTAACACCCCAAAGCCCACCCACAGCAATATACTACCCCCACCAAGGCTCCACCTTCAGAATTGCCACTTGCTGGGAACAAAGCATTAAAAATACATACATTTATGAGGGACTTCTGATTCAAACCACCAAGCTTGGATATCTTCTTTGCCATAGACATTAACAATGATTAACTATTTTTTAATCAAGCACTTTGTGTCTGGCACGAGGGTAGGTCTTGAGTAGATACCTAAAGCCCCCTTTTCCTCAGTGGTTATATTGTAGCAAGGAGACAGATGCTAAGTATGTAGTTGAAAAAAACTAGAATATTTGCTGTAATGGGAAGATGCAGGGTGGGATTCAAGTATATAGTCAGAAGTCATGCTAATCAGTGGGGTGGATGACTAAATTAAATGATGGAATAATGGAAAACAATTGGAGGAACAGGGTAATATACAGAAGAATGTATTGAGCGAGAAAAGGGGGTTGTGGCAGAAAGGTTATTGACAGATATAGACAATTTAGTGAGATAGAGCAAGTGAAAGAATTTCAGCACATTTTCAGAATGAATGTGGGTTTTTTTTTTGTCCATAATGAGTAACATTGTTTAATGGGCAAACAATGAGTTGTTATCCCCAGTTCCCCAATGCCCCTCTTCCCCATCCCCAATCAGCTGGATATCCTCCTCCATGGGCAGTCTGGATCAGTTCTTGGGGCAGGGGACCATGGATAGCCTAGGAGTCAGCCCGGTTCTGCCAGCCCTAGTATGTTGTTACTGAGGGGGGGCATGTCTCTGGATATTCTATCCCCACCAGGGCTCTCACAATCTTTCTGCCCCCTCTTCTGCTCAGTTCCCTGAGTCATGGTGGGTGAGTATTAAGGCTGTTCTATTGTTGAGGACTTAGGGGTCTCTGTACTTCTGCTTTAGGTTGTGTCAAAAATCATTGGTGTCTGTCTCACTGTCTTATCCTGTGTTGACTGATTGGCTGTAGCTATGGGTCACTTGTTCATCCCA
>PVHP010023477.1:0-27408 GCA_004024765.1 Zapus hudsonius
CTCTCTCTCTCTCTCTCTCTCTCTCTCTCTCTCTCTCTCTGCTTGAAAATTAATAAATAAAATATTTTAAAGAGATCTGTTATCACTATGCTAGGTTCACACAATGGTTTCTAAATCTGAAGATCTCCAGTCACTGAGCCTAAATTCTTCTCAGGGTCCTTCATTGCAGCGGCCGAGCCAAAGTTGATGATAAAACACAAGGCTGCTTAGCACACCGAAGTCCCAGGACCATTATAGAGAGCCTGGAAGGCTTGGGGTGGTACAGGAGAGCAGGGAGACACTCCCCGCCCCCAAGGCATGGCAGGTCCTTCCTGGAAAGCTGACAGTTAAAAGTTTTGTTCCTGCTCTAGCCCCATGGATCCAGACCTCCAGAGGCTCCAAAAAACACTGTCCAGAAAAGCATAGACAGACCCTCAGCCTCTCAGCAGGGCTCAGGGTTAAGACTCACCTCAGAAGGAAAGTCTCCATCCTGTCCTGTTCTCAATGTAATGCAGCTGTAGCAGCTTCAGGGGTATTTGATTCTTCCCACCTGTGGGGGACAAGGACTATCTTCTTAAATCTTGATTGCTATTTTGATATAGAATACAATTTAAAAAAAATTCCAGGGGTTAGCAAAGAATCAGAAACATGAGATTCATCAAGAGAAAAAACTGCCTTTGGAACTAAATAAAAAAATATGTATTATAGAATTATAGCTACAGGCTATAAAATAACCATAATACATGTGCCAAATGAATTAATAGAAAAGGTCAATCATATGTGTAAGCAGATGGGAAATTTCAATAGAAAAAAAATGGAAACTATAAAAATAAATAACGGGGGGCTGGAGAGATGGCTCAGCAGTTAAGGTGCTTGCCTGCAAAGCCTAATGAGCCAGGTTCAATTCCCCTAGAATCCACGTAAAGCCAGAGACACATAGTGGCCCATGCATATGGAGTTCATTTGTAGTGGCCAAGAAGGGTTCTCTCTTTTGTCTCTCTTCTCTCTATCTCTGCTTGCAAATAAATAAGTAAATAAAATATTAAAAAAATAAATAATGGAAACTCTAGGACTGAAATACGACACCACAGTTTATATTTGTATGTATTTGATAGCAGCTTGGTAAGCGTGAAGACGCAGTTCTGTAAGGACAGAGCTGGGGGTTAGAATTTAGATAACGCCAAGCAAAAATTCCAATGCACCTCAAAATATAAGGAGTGCTCAAATTATTGTCTACAAAGTTAAAGACTTAAAATCATAGACAATCAGATATTAAGACTTTGGTTAAGGGAACATAGGGAGTTACAGAGTTCTCTAGCCACCAGTGTGGGGAGAACACATAGCTAGAGATTGTAATAAAATCTATGCTGCTCAGAAAACAAGCAGAAGAAGAGGTATCAGAGGGATGCCATCATGAGAGAAAAAGGTTTTATGGAAATAATCCTGAGTCTTACCTGGAAAATAAAAGTCCTCCTTCTAGGACGCCATGTGGAGAAGAAGACTGGCTTTTATTCTAGGGAAGCTTTTTTAAACTTCCACCAGGTAAGTCAGAGACAGCTGATTGGTCTATACCTGTCCAATCAGTTTTTGCATCTAGGTTTGAGCTCTGGTTTGAGACACCTCCCACTCAAGGGGAGGGGGTCCATGGAGCTTGCCTGACCTGGCACAGTTCCAATCCCTAGCACCTATGTTAAAAACTCAGGCCTGGCATGGTGGCACATGCCTTTAATCACAGCACCAGGGAGGCAAAGGTAGGAGGATTGCCTTGAGTTCGAGGCCATCCTGAGACTATGTAGTGAATTCCAGGTCACCCTGAGCTAGAGTGAAACCCTACCTTGAAAAAAAAATGCTAGGTGTTGCAGTCAGCCACAAGCCACTGGGATGAATCTCTAAACCAGGCACAGTTTGGGGAGGAATGTATTTATTGATGTACCAGATCCAGAGGAAGTTCCATAATAAATAGCAGCATGGCCCTGGTGTTGGATAGAGCACAGGCTGGAAGACCTCATGTCACTGTTGCAAAAAAAGAAGACATGGCCGCTGTAATTTTTTATATTTCATACCTGCCACTTGATGACAAAATAAAACATATGCTTTCACAACACGTATGTGCATACTGTATTTTTAAAAGATAAATAAAAAGGAATGTAGAATGGCAAACAAACAAATGACTCAACAACTTATGCCGGGAACTCCATATCTGGCTAGGCTTGACATTATTCCTCATGGAAACATGAACTCCTTCTGAATCATAGCCCTGAGAGCACAGCTAGAACAATCAATTTTTAAATATTTTTCTTTATTTATTTTCAAGGAGAGAGAGAAAGAGAGGGAGAGAAGGAGGGAGGGAGGGAAAAGAGAGAGAGAGAGACAGAGAGAGAGAACGGGCATGCCAAATCCAGATTCATGCACCACTTTGTATATCTGGCTTAATGTGGGTATAACTGGGAATCGAACCCAGATCTTTAGGATTTGTAAGCAAGCACCATAACTGCTGAGCCATTTGTCTAGCTCTAGGACTTTTAATTTTTAGGAAAAAAAATTACATCCTGAGGGCAGGCAAAGGTTGCTTACACAGAGATGTGACAAGCACAAACCACACAGGGGAAAAAAATAGTAAGTTGACATCTGTAAGTTTATCATCAGACATATCATAAATAGAGTGAATAGTAATGTCAGTCACAGTTGGGAGAATATATCCACAATGCACATATCTGGACGATGACTTGTACCAGGCCATATAAGAAGTGAGGAGCCAGCACCCGTCTTCCCATAGCTCTTCCAGCATGGAGGACATGAACGAGTCCACAGGTCATGGGTGAGGGATTCAAGGTCAATGCCATCAGAGCCAGTGGGATGATGGTAAAATGTTTAGTGGTGGCTTGAGCTGAGGTACAAAAAACAACAACGTGACTTGTCTCATTGGTGCAGCAGCAGCAACAGGAAGGAGGAAGAGGTGCTGGGGTCCAGGTGGAACTCAGGGTCATGGACAAGGTCAGGGCCAACACTGGAACCCAGGATTTAATAACTAGTAAGATCAAGAATGTGGAAATTGTTAGCGTCATTGGCAGAGCCCAACACTACGGCCTCTACAGCAGATCTGATGATACAGGGTTAACCACAGGCCCAGGGAACGTGGTCAGGGATATGCAGATGATCGTGGTGCACAGAGCACCATGGACAAGCACCTTCTGGAAAAATCTTCCTAAGTTGTTCCCTTCCCTGCCAGTCCCAGGCCAACCTACATGGGACTCTTCTGTGCCCTCATAGAACTTGCATGCGTGTCTCATGTGTATCTGTTCAGAGTCCAAGACGTCCACAGGATTACACCTAATTCAAAGGATCGAGATGCCTGAGGGGACAGAGGGAGAGGAGAGGACAGGTTGGACGTGGACACACAGCACGTAGAGGGCTGGCAGAGCACCAGGGTGCTGCAGGTGTCCTGGTGATGCTTAAATTTTCCTCCCCTTCGTGTGTGCCTGCAGATACTTGGAAAGGCCTCTTCTTTCCCTCTGGGTTTCTATAACTGCAGCTTTTAAACTATGACATCACTGAATGTGGACAGGGGGACGATCTGGTAACAGTCAAAGGTCTCTGAATGCACAGTGATCTGCAGGCAATTCAAAGTCAAGCATGTGATGGATCCCAGGGGCTCTTGGCAGCTCTCACCCCTTCTGGCCTCGCTCTGAACACAGGGTGCACTTTGCACCACACATGCCCTCACAGCAAGAAGCACCCTCCAAACCTGCTTGACACACCTTGGCTTGGATCCAAGGCTCCTGTACGTTACGCACTGCAGTGTTTCCGCTGTGCATACAGAGCTTTCTGCTCTTACAGAAACATAATGGCTTTATTATGGAAAATAAGGAGTTTAATATTTTTCCTACTGTCATCCCTCAGCATGCATCAAATTAATAAATTTCTGGATTGCATTGTTATAGTGGTTGATTCTTAAAATTGCTGTTTGAGTTGCTAACTTGAGCTTCATAAAAATATCGTTAAATTAATTTTTGCTTGGGATGAGGAGAGAATTTCCAACAGTTTATGAAATGGCCCAGACATACTTTTCCTGCATTGTGCAACGTTTGTGAGGAGCAGTATTTGCAACGTTGGCTATTATAAAATGAAAATCCGATTAGCTTTGAGAAATACTGAAGAGGCTCTATGTCTTGAGTATCAAATGGCCAATCGTGATTTAATTCTTTCTGTAAGAAGAAAAAAGCACACCCATATTGTTAGTATGCAAATCTACTTTTGTCTTTAAGAAGCGGCAAACTTATATGTACAATGCATATAATATGTATATGTGTAATTGCATTAAAATAAACTCCTGTTTTAAATTGCTTATATTTTATTTATTTGCAAGGAGAGAGAGAGACACACATAGGGAGAAAATGTGGGAGCACCAGGGCCTTTTGCACTCATTTTACACTCATTTTAGATGCATGCACCACTTTGTGCATCTGGCTTTACGTGGCTATTTGCAATTTGAACCTGGGATGAACCAGGGCTCACAGGCTTTGCTTTGGCAAGCAAGCACCTTGTCTCCAGCCATTCAAAATGTATTTATTTATTTACAAGAGAGAGGGGGGAGGAGTGAGTGTGTGCCACTGCAAATGAAGTCCATATGCACATGCCACTTTGTGTACCTGGTTTTATATGGCTTTTATATAGGCTTTGCAAGCGAGTGCCTTTAACCACCAAGCCATCTCCCAGCCTAAATTTCTTCTTTTTGAGACAGGTTTCCACTCAAGTCCTGGGTAGCCTAGATTTCAATATGCAGTTCAAGCTGCCTTCCAGCTCCTGACAATCCTCCTTCATCAGCTTCTTAAGTGCTAGAATTATAGTCATGAACATGATGCACCATGACTGACTAAAATCAAATTTCTTTCTCTTTTCTTTTCTTTTCTTTTCTTTTCTTTTCTTTTCTTTTCTTTTCTTTTCTTTTCTTTTCTTTTCTTTTCTTTTCTTTTCTTTTCTTTTCTTTTCAAGGTAGGGTCTTGCTCTAGCTCAGGCTAACTTGGAATTCACTATGTAGCCTCAGGGTGGCCTCAAACTCATGGTGATCCTCCTACCTCTGCCTCCCGAGTGCTGGGATTAAAGGCATGCGCCACCATGCCCAGCTTAAAGTTAAATTTCTTTATGATGATCATCCGGTGTTTGATTCGTAGACCTATAAACCTGGGGTGGTGTAACAATTTTGTGGGTGCAAAGGGGTCGTGAGTGGAAAAGGTTTAAGATGTCCTATTTAGATAGGGCACTGCTGACCCCTCTCCTCCGTGGATTCCAGGAGACAGTGTTGTCTTCCTCTGGGCCAGGCCACCCTAGGGAGAGCCTGCCAGCTGGGAACCTCAGGGCAGCCTGGGATCTGTGTGTTGCTGAGGAGGGACAAAGCAACTGAGGCCTGAGCAAAGGGCTGGGGCAAAGAGTGGCGAGCGTGAGGACAGTGTGTTGGAAGGAAAGCAGTCATTTCTCCAAGAGTTCTGATGTGAGCGAGAGGGCTTCTTGAGCTCCCATGGGACCTTTTCAGCAGACGGAGAGAGGGAAGCCTCCCTCTAGGGCCTATGCCTCAATGACTTACCAGAGAGCACCTGTGGTAAGGTACTGCATTGAGAGGTCACTCAGGCAGCCCCCCTCCACCAGAAGCCATTTCTTGTGTCTCAGCCTCAGATTTGCATATGTGACATCACCATGATGGTTTTGACAACTGTCAGTTTGATAGGACCGGAATTTTCTGGGGAAACTTGCCGACTATCCAGGTTAGGTTAACTGAGGCGGGAAGACCCATTTTTTTGAAAAATAGTTTTATTTATTTATTTTCAAGCAGAGAGAGAGAGGGAGAGAGAGAGGGAGAGAGAGAGGGAGAGAGAGAGAGGGCACTCAGGGCTTCCAGCAAATGAACTCCAGATGCATGAGCCACTTTGTGCATCTGGCTTTATGTGGGTACTGGGGAATCAAACCCAGGTCATTAGGCTTTGTAGGCAAGTGTCTTAACCCCTGGACCACCTCTCCAGCCCCAAAAGACCCATTTTAACCATGGGTGGCACCCTCCTGTAGGTGGGGTCCTGGAATGAATAAAAGGGAGAGAGTACCTCAGCCTAGAACTCACTCTGTAGCCCAGGTTGGCCTCAAGCTTACCATTCCCCAGTGCTCGAAGTACAGGTATGCCATTGGAGGTTTGATTTTGCAAGGAAAACAGAATAGGAATGAGCTTCTTCTTTTACTATTTTAGACTTTTTCCAGATAAAGTAAGTTCATCTGTGAGTCTTCATAGGTATTTATTTGCCTAATGAACATACAGGAAAGTTGAAATAGAAACAAGCTGTGGTCTGAGCTGAGGACACAAAGCCCTGGAAAGGCTGTCTTATTGATTTATTCCCTGGACAGCTGTCCTCGGGGCAGGGGAGCAGCCTTCTTACTGACCCACTGGACGCTGATGCTGAAACTCTCCAGGGCCCCCCGAGAACCTTCAGGTCGTTGCAAGACTAGACTGCAAGCTTCCTGTGGGTGAGGACTATGTTCACCCACAATAATAACTCTTGCTCAGTTACCCTACAGTTTTCCCCTTGACTTTCATTCTTTAGAGATGTGCTCTGGGGGTGAGGGTTCCTCGGAAACCTCCCTACGCTCAGCAATACCCATGGGTTGGTTTCCCCACTGACCATTAAGTTCATGTCTACATTCTTCTTCCTTTTGTCACCTAGCCAGCCACCCTTTCCAAGACAGAAACTATTAAGTGCAACTTGCTACCCTCAAATCCACTTTCTGTTCCACTCGAACTCCTTGAAAATTCCATCTCTACATTTTGTTTTGTTTTGTTTGTCTTAGTTTTTGGTCTTGGATGCAAGAGAAGCTTCTACATTTTATCACCATCTATTCTCTTTCTACTTTAGCTTCTCCAAAGTTCTGTGAGCTCAGTGAAATGTCTTTCTCCTTAGCACCTCCCACCACACCAGCCAGGTGGAGCATCTTGGGGAGACTATGGAATGGTTCAGGGAATGATCCAGAGAGTGGTCCAGGGAGCTGCCCAGGGAGCAGTCCAGGGAGTGGTCTGACCTGAGAAGGTGTCTGGAGCTCACAGGGCAAGCTCAGCCATGGATGCTAACTGCTGTGCTCTTCAGGGAAATGCATACAAATCCTGACCTGAAAGCACCAGTTTTTCTCTAAGATACATGCCCATGAAATCACTTCTTAAATACAGAGAAATTCAGATTGATGAAGGCTTAGAGGGGTTCGAGGGAGGCTAGGGGCACAGTAATACATGCCAGGCCAGACGTCTCTTATCCTTGACTTCACTGCCCTTCCTGTAGTGGCTTTCATGAATGGCTGATAGATATATGTGCATCGCTGACCTCTTCTCCCATAATCAGGGCAGAATCCTTGGAATCTAGGCTTGAGAAAGACAGGTGATACCTGGTAAGAGTCCGTGACATGACATTCCCCCTGAGATTCTTCACTTGGAAACAAACTGCTGGCAGGTAAAGGGAACCCGGAGAAACCTGGCCCTCCTAAAGAACAGAGCTTTCCCCCACACAGGTAAATTCAAGGGGATTGCTTTTCCCTTTACACTTAAGAAGTTTAGTGCATGAATAATTGACACACTCAATATTTACTTGTATGCCTGCTTCAGGCAGAAAGAGAGAAACAAAAACCACTTTGAATACAAGCTTTGTATTAGGTGGGAGTTTATTTGTCTGCCAGAAGATTACATAATTATGTTTGCAAAAGAACATATTGGAATGTCGTATTATTTTCTGTTGACATATTGTTGTGAAATATATTAAACAAGTGGGAGAGCCGAGAGTAAAATTCTCCCTGGTTGGCTGCATGTGTTGTGGGCTGTAGGAGATTGGAACTTGCAGAAACCTGCTCACCCATCCATCATGGTTCTTATTATAGCTGTCTGTCTGCTATCACGTTACAGTAATTGTTTTAACCTGAAGCTTCTGTCCATCAATGCCAGAATGGGACACGGAGCTATACACACAGCAGATACTCAGTAACTGTGGAGCACTCTGTTCCTACCTCAAAGTTAGCAACCCTGGCTTGATTAAATCTGAGTTATGTGCGTGTAAAGAATTAGAGAGCTTAGATGTGCTCTCTGCTTGGGAGCCTCACTCACACAACACCCCCGTTGTCCTGTCCTGTTCTGTTCCATTCTGTTTGTTTTCTCTGTGCATCTCAGGTCTGATGATGAGTTAAGGTCAGGCTAGTGTTCTGGTAACATTAATCAAAGGACTGATGATCCATCAATTCCTCCTCTGGGCACGTATCCAATAGAAAGAAAATATGTATATGGAAGAGACGTCTGCACACCCAGGCTTACCACAGCCCTGTTCACAAAAGTTTTAATCCAATGCAAGTTATTTTCTTCACAAGAGAGAGTAAAACATGTGCCAACTGGAGCAATAGTGGCACGTCTGTTGTGGGGGAAACCAGTTGCTCTCTCATTGGACTGGAAGCCTGCTCTGTGGAAGGGAATACATGCCTGGTACTGAAGACTAGCCTATGGTGGGGGTCATGAGCCCTAGGGGAGTAAGGCCTGCTGTTGTCTGGCTAAATGTGTATATTATGCCCACCAAACTGTCTTACAACCACTTTTTTTAATGTTCACACCCAAATAATAATTCTACTCTCACTTTTGCCTAGAGAAGCTCCTCTTTTTCAGGTAGTAGCGACCATTGGGATAACTCAAAAGACACCATAGTGCTGAGAGGACATGACAGTGGAGTGTTCAGCACTGGGACATCTGTCACACTTCCAAAAGCTCAGGGTCTATTGCTGAAGAGGTGGAGGAAAGATTGTAAGAGCCAAAGGAAGGGTAGGACTGCTTAAAACGCAAACATCCAGACACAAAATGGCCTTAATATTCATGACTTCCCAGTGCCTGATAATACCTACACATAAAGGGAGGAAAAGATGATGACACTGAAACAAAACAGACTAATTGAGAGGGGGATGAAATATGGGGGAGGGGGAGAGAATCATAATGGCTTGTGGTCTATAATTATGGAAGCTATCAATAAAAAATTATAAAAAAAGAGAACTTGCTCTAACTCAGGGCTTTTCCAAGCCAAGATAAGTAAAAAAGCCAAGGCATGAAAATACTGGTTTTACAGTCACATACTTCTCTCTCCCCCAGTTTCTCATGGTAGATGTCATTGACTTATCCATCGGCCTACTAGCTGGAACCTATATAACCTAGAGCCTACTTCTATTGACTTATCTATCTATCTACTAGCTGGACCTTATATAACCTATAGTCTTCTATCAGCTACTTGTCCACTCTGTCATCTAAAACTCAACTTGCCATTTAGCTCCTATCTATCTGTATCTGTGAAGCTGTCATGTGTTTATCAACTATCATCTATCAATATCTCTCTCCAATGTCTATTATCTGGCTACCTCTATACCTGTCAGCTATATCTATCTATTCATCAATATTCATCAGTGTCTTCTCTGTCTAGCCACATACTTATTTATCATCTTTTGCCTGTCAGTTTATCTATTTATCATCTATCTACTTATCGGTTATCTACCTATTTAATGTCTATGCCTGCTATCTGTCTACATACGTCTAGCATCTATTATGGATAGCTACCTATCTGTCTATTTTACATATTGATCTGTCTTCATCTATCAGTACCCATCCCACATCTATCTATGATCAATCTATCTATCATCTATCACCAACCATTTATCCATACCTTTCCTGTCATTATCTATCTATCTATCTATCTATCTATCTATCTATCTATCTATCTATCTATCTATCTATCATCTATCTGTCTGTCTGTCTGTCTGCTCTCTGTCTATCTATCTATCATCTGTCTCTATCTATCATCTATCTATCTATCTATCTATCTATCTATCTATCTATCTATCTATCTATCATTTATCTATCATCTATCTATCTATCTATCAATCTATCATCTATCTATCTATCTATCTATCAATCATCTATCTGTCTGTCTGCTGTCTGTCTGTCTATCTATCATCTGTCTCTATCTATCATCAGTATATCTATCTATCCATCTATCTATCTATCATCTGTCTATCTATCTATCTATCTATCTATCTATCTATCTATCTATCTATTATCTATCTATCATTTATCTATCATCTATCTATCTATCTATTATCTATCTATCTATCTATCTATCTATCTATCTATCTATCTATCTATCTATCATCTGTCTTCTATAAGTTGTTCACCATCTATGTCTTCACCACCATCTCCCCATTGCTGTCTTCTGCTGCTGTATAGTTTCCTGTCGCCATCTTGGTCAAGCCCTGGTCACCTTCTTCGCACAGCATTACCTCCCACTAAGTCAACACTGGTGCTTTTCCTTTTTCCCTAGATTTTTTAGAACTGTGATGGACTGGGGGGGGGGGTTGTGAGGAGCTTTTTCTGTCATCCATACCATAAGGCTTTAGTTATCTCCATTTCTGCCAAACTCTTTGGTGCTCTGTGTGTGTGTGGTGGGTGAGGGGTATTGTCTGTGTGTGGGGTGGGGCTGGGCTACAGACCTGCATCACCATCTGTATTAGTCAGGGTTCTCTAGAGGAAACAGAGTTGATAGAATGGATTATAATAAAAGGGAATTTATTGGGATAGCTTACAACAGTCCAACAGTAGCAGTCTGTAGGCCCACAGATAAGGAACCAGTAGCTGTTCAGTCCACGTGGCTGGATGTCTCAGCAGTTCCAATCCAGCCCAGAAGGCCTGATGGCTCCCTGGGGAGCGGCAGCTCTTCAGTCCAAGCTGTGAGGCCGAGGAAAGGGTAGGAGAGCAGGATAATGAATGCAAGTCATGAACAAGCACCAGCAGCCGGGGAGGAAGGAAGAGGGTTTCCTTCCCCTCAAGCTTCCTTATATTTAGTCCCCTTCTGGAAGGCCCACCCACTGGGCTCACTCTGGAGAAGGGAACTCCTCCCTTCTCCAAAATCCCAAAAGGATTTTGTTAATCCTTCCTGCAGGCAAATCAGAGACCCACCCAAGATTACTATGGATTAGATCAAGTTGACAAACTTAACCATCACAAATCTTCTCCAAAATCCCAAAAGGATTTTGTCAATCCTTCCTGCAGGCAAGCTCAGAGACCTGCCCAAGATTACTACGGATTATTACACAGGTCAAGTTGGCAAATAAACTTAACCATCACACCATCCTTTCTTACCCTGAGGGTGTCCTGGTTGGTAGAGACTCAGGCAGAGCTGAGGGTGGGAGGAAGCCAGGGAGTGACTGACGGTGTGTACTCACCCAGTCAAGAAGTTCCCTCCTGTCTACTCCTGACTCCTGCTCCTCTCTTCACATTCTCAGTGCAGTGATGGGTTATATAGCTTACAGCTAGCAGAGAAACAGATAAGGTAATGATAGTAGAGATGAGAAATAAAGGAAGAGAAATGCACGTGAAGGCAAAACCAATATTTTCATGCCTCCTTGCGCTGGCCATCACACCATAACTTCAGCATTGCTGAGCACCCCTTCCTCCTCTCCGGCTCCCACCAGGATGCACTGTGTCCTTCTCTGGTCCCACTGTGTCTCTCCCACCCATGAGGGTCCCTGGCACTTCAGTAACCTTTCCCAGTCTCTAGCCAAGGTCACTATTGCAAACTCTCTACAGAATCTCACTTGGACCCACATTCTATTTCCAGCCACTACCTGACTGATATTGCAATCTATTTTTAAAACATTTTATTGACAACTTCTATAAGTATAGACAATAAGCCAAGGTAATCTCCTCCCACGACCTCCATTTCCCCCTCCAAAATCCACCCATCCCCCCCTCCATCGAGTCCCTTCTTTCCAGCTAGTCTCTGTTCTATTTTGATGTCATCACTTTCCTCCTATTATGCAGTCTTGTGGAGGTGGTGTCAGGCACTGCAGAGTCATGAATATCAAGGCAATTGTGTGTGTTTGGGAGCTTGCACTGTAAGCAGTCCTGCCCTTCCTTTGTCTTTTCATTCTTTCTGCCACCTCTTCGGCGATGGTCCCTGAGCCATGGAGGGTGCGATAAAGATGTCTCAGTGCTGAACACTCCACCGTCATTTCTTCATAGTACTGTGGTGAGTTTGAGTTACTCCAGTGGTCACCGCCATCTGAAAAGAGAAGCTTCTCTAACCAAAAGTGAGAGTAGCATTAATATATGGAGATAAACATAAGTATGTAGAGGGCAGTTTATGGTATACTATATCCATTTAGCCAGACAACAGTAGTAGTTCCCCGCACCCCCTCCCCAGGGCTTATGATCTCCATAGCCATAGGCTTTTGACTAGGTTTTCAGTACCAGGCAGGAATTCCCTCCCCTGGTGGTGATATGATCTCTTTTTTTGTTGTTGTTTAAAAAAACATTTTATTTATTTATGAGAGAGAGGGAGGGAGAGAGAGAACAGGTGTTCCAGGACCACTGCAAACGAACTCCAGATGCGTGTGCTACTTTTGCAGCTTTATGTGGATACTGGGCCATCAAGCTTTGCAAGCAAGTGCCTTTAACCACTAAGCCATCTCTCCAGCCCCAGACAGTGAGTTTTAAGTAAGGAGCGAGAGCACAGCTTCTATCCTTCCACTTAACCACGATGGATGACATCTAGCAAAGCCACATCCAGACTATGCATTTCTTCGTGCCAGTGAGATCTAGCCGGATTGCTTTAGAATAAAAGCCAAGTTTTTATTTCACTCATGAGAGTCTTGCTACCCTCCACCCTCCTTGAGTGTCAGTGCAAACACTGGGAGCTGTGTACCTGTGTGGCTCGGTGCACCTGTGATGACATCTGTGGTTGAATAGGACACACACGGTCACAGGCAAAGCCTGATAGTGGTGAGAGGTGTTGGGTGTCTGCGTTCCAGATCTTCCCCAGGTGAACTCTGCAACCCAGTCACCTCAGCCTCCATTTCCATGAACAAGGCCCAGAAGAAGCAGAACGTGCAGTATTTGGGGGTAGGGAGAGAATCACTCTTTATGCTGAATCTTAAATTCTCTCCAAAGTCAAATGCAGCTGCACGATGCTAGATTTACCCCCAGGACCCACAGGCTGAGAGGAAACAGATGCTATAGAGAAAAAGAAGTGAGCTCGGATTTGTATCATCATTTTATTTATTTATTCTTTTTTTTTCCTTTAGCCTTTGTTTCTTTTTTTTCTTTTTTTAAAAATATACATTTATGATATGATCTCTTTTAACAAAGCATCAAAAGTAAACATTTTGAGAAACAATTGTGGCAAAATAAAAAGCAGGACTCCTGCTTTCCTGACCACCTGCCTTTGACACAGTCTCCACCAGCCGCAGGACCTGGCTTTTTCAACATCTCTCTTAACAACATTCTGCATCCTGTGGTCCAGGTTTGACTTTTCAGCAAGGAGGTGGCAGGCCCTGGAGCACCTCGGTCTCAGAGAGACTTGAAATCTGGTAACCCCATGGCTTTCTCTGAGTGCACGGGGAGTGTGGAGGGGAGACAAGAGCAGACAGTATAATGGGTTGCATGGATCTGGAACCTTCGATGAGAAGATGGGGTGAGTGACAGGCCTGGAAAGTAGAGGGGGCATGGCAAGAAACAGACGTGTCTTCTCTTCACAGTAACCTTGACCTTTCTATAAGGAGCAGAGATGTGGGTAGGAGTCGGGCCTACATGGGAAGCTGAAATTGGATCCAGCAGGAGACCTGGAGGGACAGGATGGCAGCCAGCCTAGGGAAGCTGAGGTCACCCTTTCCACCACCATCCAGAGTCTCAGTCTGCTGCTGAGGTGACTTTGCAGGATGTCACTCTGCTTCTCCTTGGGGACGGGAGACATGTCCTTTCCCTGTCTGTATGCAGCTCTTATTAAGAAAAGGCGATCGGGAAGAAATAATGTTCACTTTTCTAATTAAAAAAAATCAGGTGCAATTTAGTGTCTATACTTTTAGACCTATAATTCAGGCAAGGGGACTTTTAAGCCTTCCTTGTATTAATTCTTTGCTACATAAAACATCCTGTGTGAGGGTCAGGGAGTGGGGAGAGGGTGTTGGGCATTCTTTACCTGAAGCTTTGTTCCAGGTAAAGAATGGAGGGGCTGGGGGCTGGCTTATTGGTCAAGAGTGCTTGCTGTACAAGCAAGAGGGCTTGGGTGGGGTCTGATTTGCCCCTAGCTTGATACCCAGTATCCGTGTAAACAGCTGGGAATGGCCTCGCATGGCTGTAACCCCAGTCCTGTGGGGAGCAGAGGCCAGAGAATTAATGACACTCCCTCATTAGCCACCACAGGGTTCAGTGAGAAACTGAATCAAGGACACATGTGGAAGAGAGACAGAGGACACCCGACAATCTCCTCTGGCCTCAGCATGTGTGTGCATGGGGCCCATGCATTTGCATACACACATGCACACAGACACAGTTTAAATATCTGGTTTGAATTGTTCCTTATCTTGGAAGGACCACTCTGCTCTGTTAGCCCCATGGCCACTTTCAGAGTGTGCACCTGAATTTGCTGTTCTGTTCTGATCTGCCCTCTGTCCTGAGCTGGGAACAGGGCTTGGGGAGTCTGAAGGCGCAGCCATGGTTTTTCACAGAAGCTCCTTTCTGCCTCCACACCCCATTGCTCCTTCCCTTCTTGTTTTCTGTGGTTCCTTTATTTCTTCTCTCCTGACACACTTGTGCTTCCCCCTCCATCCTCCATCCAGGCACCCCCCACCAAGTCCCCAGGAAGGGAAACACGTCAAGTCCAGCACTCTGCCCTTGGTGTGGTCATCCTTCTCCCAGTGAGCCCTGAGACCTGGAAATGGGAAAAAGAATGATGAAAATCAAGACCTGACCCAGGGCAGGCCATGAGCACCTGCTGCAAACACATCACAGTTGACTGAGAGGTGGGAGAAGATGAGAGATGGGGAGAGAAAGAGGAGGGCAGCACAGAGACGGAGAGGTTTTTCAGAGGAGCGGTATGATTTCAAGTTCAGATCTGGAAGCGTTGGCCAATCCCAAGTGTCCTGGAATATTCCCCTATACCCAGACCTCAGTACTGGCTTGAGAGGTTGTCTTGTCTCTCTGGAGCTTCAGGTGATGGGAGTAGGTGTGTCAGCCTCTGCTCCATTAGCTTTGTCCGTCTTCATATTCTTGAGGGTGAGGGGTGTGGTGGTTTGTGTGGGTCTGTGGCTTTGTGGGGGAGTTGCAGCATGCATCAACTCCCTGTTCGTCCATGGAGCTGGGAGAACAGAGGCTTGGAATAGCTGTGAGTTAATGAGAGATGAAGACTCTCGGGATACAGTCGCAGTGGGATGGATCATTTATTGTATAGATAAACGTGGTTTATATAGAGGAAAAGGCAGAGGTAGGGGCATAAGCAGCAAGGGGATTAGTAGGGGCAGGATCTGTGGACATCTCATGAGTTGATTGGTAGGGGCCAGTACTCTTTGGATGCCTAATTTGCATAGATAAATTAAGGGGGCTACATGACTCTAGACATGTATATAGACATATATAGAATGGCAATGTCAGCAGAGGAAATGTGACCTTATTGTTTAGGGTTGTTATTACAGCTGGATTGAGTTTAGGTCTTGAATTGCCTGCTTATCTCAGGGCACAGCTGTGGCCTGCCTGGAAGCTGGAGGGTCCAGGATTTGCTGGAGATTATCGGGGTCCTCAGACTCGCCTCGACTTCATTAATAGAAGAAGACAGTCCGGGAAGACTGCCGGTCTCAGCAAAACCCTATATCCTCCATGCCTTTTAGCAGGATACCACAGTTTGAATGTCACTATAAGTTCCCCAAAGCCTCAGGTATTTTTAATTAAAGTTAAGCTTCCTGCCTAAGCCTCCAGCAGCCTCCTGGAAGGGGCTTGTCCCTGGGAGCAGATCTGATTCCAGCCCAAAGGTGTGGAAAGAGCTCTGGTCTGGCAGTTCATGCTTGATTGTTTTTAGGTGTTTGCTGGCTGGTGGTCGTTTCTTTCTGCTGGACCTCTGAGAGGGAGCCAGCTTCTTCCGTCATCAATGAAACTTCCCCTGGATTTGTAAGCTGAAATAAACCTGTTCCTCCCATAAACTGTGTCGGGTTGGATATTTGTCCTGACGAGTTGGCGCTGACTACAAGGGGGGGGGGGTGGCAACCCAGGCTGGATTCTGATGTCTGTGTGTAAGCCCAACAAGAAGAGGTGACAATGACCTCTCACTTCCTGCCCCTGGAGCTAGGGAACTAATGAACACCTACACTGTTCAGAAAATTATCCTAGAAGAGTTATGTAAATTTGAAGTCTTATCATAGTACTGTGTGGACCATCCTGGACCCCTGTTTTACAGAGCGGAAGGCTGACGCTCCCAAGGGACTTGCCAAAAGCCACGTGAGAATCAAGTATCAGAACTGGAACTTGAAGTGGGTCTAACATGTTTGTGTTTCCCAAAAGTTGCCTGTCTAGGGTGGGTTTGGACACTTGGCTGAAACCAGGCGTAATGTGCACAATGCCGCCTTCCCACCCCCCAGCACTACAGACAAAGCCAGAGTCCCAGGGGCTCACATCCTTTGCAGGCTCAAGGGAAGCAAGTTCAGTACCCTATGCTTCTGGTCCTCTCTGTGGACTCCTGAACTTGTGTCAGATGAGCCTGGGACAGGGATACTCACCTCCCCCACAGGCATCCAGAGACGGCACGATCGATGGGACTCAAATCTCAAGCCAAGTGCCCAGGGTAAAAAATAACTCTGCCACCATTCCTCAGGAAACAGAGCTGAAAATAGAGCTTCCCTTTGTGGTCTGCTGAAAAGGACCCAGACAAGGAAGGCATTGAGTGGGCTGCCTCCCTGCTTATCTGACAGGAAAAGTCACATGCTTTGGATTCTAGCCAAGGAAGGGGCTTTCTGACCTGCACTGCTCTCATGAGGGGAGGGGCATTATTTCTGAACTAAGGTGGAAACTGAGGCAGAATGTTACACAACAGGAGAGATAGCAAACCCACACACCACCATTAGGCTCTTCAGCCACATGGCAGACTCTGAGGAAGCAAACTGTCTTGTTTCCTCTCAGAAGCTGGAGGGTTGAGGCCAGGAGGGAGGCTGAGGGACTTGGTGTGCTCTGCCACTGAAAGTCACTGTATAATAGCTTCCTTCTCATTGGTGGGATAAAACATTTGACCAAGAGCAGCCAATGGAAGGAAATGGTTTTTGGCCCCCTTTTACAGAAGCAAGCAGAGACAGAGACAGCACCTCCAGAAGCAAGCAAGCAAGCACACTCCCAACTAACAAACAAGAGGAACTCCAGGCTTGAGCTCAGACTGCTTTTTGCATATGTATAGCTAGAATTCCAGGCCCACCCCAGAAACACCTTAGGGCTGAACTCTAGGATCTGGCCAAGGTGACACACCTCCTCCAGCCAGAACTGGCTGGAGACAATTAACAATTTAATAAACACAATTATAATAAATTCTATTGGGGACATTATTCAAACTACCACACCCACCTTCCCTGGGCACCTGTCCTTCCCTCCCTGTTTCTTTTGTTCCCTGAATGGGAGAGCTTATGTCACCCTCCTTTGTCTTACTGGTCTTCACAGCAGGTTGTCCGCTGACCCAAAGACACAGGCCTGGTTCCAGGAAGCCAATCTGCCAAGGGAGCATGAGGTACAATGTGAGAAAGCCAACTCACAGACAAAGAAGGCTCATCTTGGGTCTCCACCTGGACGAAGCCTGAGCAAACTCACTTTTCTTTAGTCCGGAGATTGTAGTGTGTTGTGAAGATGCCCTTGATGAGTTCTAACTACTTAGAAAAAACCCCCAAACATTCATTCCTCCATTATAGCAATTGATGTTGATCATAAAAATTAGCAAAACACAGAAAAAAATTTGACAACATAACTGCTGTTAATTACAGTTAGCATATATTTATTTTAAAAAGCCAGAAGGAATAAGGAGAAGAAAATGCAATAAAATATTTAAAGGTAAAGGATGGCAGAAATTATTATAACCGTTATTTAATGGCTATATAATAGTCCCACAGAATTGATGAATCATAGTTTATTAAACATCTTCTGTTGTATATTTAAATCATATTCATATTTTCCATTATTGAAAAAAAATGTGATTGCACGGCATTCTCACTGCTTGTAATATCCTCAGACTCCCAGGCCTAGTTATCCCAAAATGCCATCAGAGACTATGGAAAAGGAAAAATAAGCCCCTGATATTTCTCACTGAAGCCAGAACTGCTTGACGTGAGAGGTGCAGACAGATGGTCAAACTAGACACCTGGTCTATACTCACTGCCAACTTGGCTGGGCTTAGAATCCCCTAGGAGATGTAACCCTGAGTGTACCCATGGGGGCATTTACACAGGAGGGAAGACCCGTTCAGATGTGGGCAGCACCACCCCATGGCCTGGCATCCCAACTGAGTGAAAAGGAACAAAGGGAAAATCCAGCTGCACACCAGCCTTCATCTCTCTGCTTCCTGACATCATGCAGTGAGCTGCCTTATGCTCCTGCCCCTCCCCTGGCTTCCTTGCCACGATGGACGGCACCTTCAAACCGTGAGCAGAAACAGACTCTTCTGCACCTGAGCTGCTTTGTGTTAAGGGTTTTGTCACATCATGAGAAAAGTGACTAATACAACTGCCACCCCTGGGCCAGCCTGTGCAATTGCTTACATGGTGAGTCTGAGTGTGGTGCTTAGTGGGGCAGGAAAGAAGGAATAAAGATAGTGAGGTCCAGGGATGGGGAAAGTGGTCGTTGTCTGGAGATGAATGAGCATGAATCCAGACGCAAAATCAAAAAGACACTGAGAGGTCTTGAGAGATTAAAAGGAAATTTATTCAGGTAACAGGTGGGGCTAACTCTACTCGGGAGAGATTCAGCCCCGAGTTCCAGTAGCTGAGGGTTTATAAAGTCAAAACCCACTTCCTTTACTGTGGGCAAAGAGCCAGCTTGTGTACAGAAGCAAAAAGCAGTTGGTTAATCACCAGTCAACACCTCACCCATTCAGAAAATAATGTTTAGTTCTCAGAGATGATGATCTCTGAGTCAAGCCCCAGTTCCTGGAATTTGCAGTAAAGATTTATAGTAATTTTAACTAAACCACACAGTCATGATCTGGTCATGATCAGGTACAAACAACTTGTTTCCCTTACTTGGAGAACAATGGTTAGTTCAGCTATTTTGGTGTGTCCACAAGTGTTCCCATGTTGGGGACACTGAGAGTCCAATCACTGGTTCTGAGCATGGCACCCTGGGATGGACCCATGCATGGTTCTGGCTTCCACGTGCAGAGTTGAGTGTAATTCACTTTCACCAGGAAATCTTTGGGAAAGAGAAGGTGTGGGTCCCTCCTCAGCTTCTCTATGTGCGTGTTTCCATAGCAAAGAGAATTAGGTGTCCCTGCAATCAGATTCATTATTAAAATCTGATTAAACAATTAGGAGTCCTTGGTTGGGAACATTTCCTTCATCCTGAGAAACATGAGCTGAGCATTTTTCTTTCAAGTGTGTGTGTGTGTGTGTGTGTGTGTGTGTGTGTGTGTGTGTGTGTGTGTGTGTGATCAGACACAGCAAAACTTCGAAGCTATTTACCTACAATACAGAAATCACAAGGAAGCAGACAGGGCATTATTGCTCCTCACCCCTGGGAAGAGAGCTTGGTTGCCCTCATACTATCCAGTGACTTTCCAGCACCCCCTTGCTCCTGACTGTTCAGAATTCCTGCTCTTGAGGAGGCCTGTGAGTTTCCTTCCTGCTCAGTTCAGATCCTCACAGGCTATGTCATTTTCTAGGGTCAGCCTTCTTTTTTTTTTTTGAATTTTTTTCTTTATTATCCAAATTTAGGTACATTGAATGAGCAAATAATGTGTTGGTATTCCCAGTTCCCCTATTTCCCTCTTCCCTGTCCCCAATCAGCTGGATATCCTCCTCCATGGGCAGTCTGGATCAGTCCATGGGGCAGGGGGTTATGGATAGCCTAGACATCAACCCGGTTCCATCCCCCTTTGTATGTTGCTACTGAGGGGGCCCATGTCTCCTCTGGATATTCTCCTCCACCATGACTCTTACATTCTTTCCGCCCCCTCTTCTGCTCAGTTCCCAGAGTCATGGCGGGTGAGTATTAAGGCTGCTTTATTGTTGAGGTCTTAGGGACCTCTGTACTTCTGCTTTAGGTTGTGTTGAAAATCGTTGGTGTCTGTCTGGCTTATCCTGGGTTGACTGATTGGCTGTGGTTATAGATCTCTTGCTTATCCCACCCCTCTCTTTGGGGTTCCATGTGGATCGTTCACGTTAGGTCTGGGGTGGCTCATCTCTTGCCAGGATGTCAGCTATTGGCCTGCAGCTCGTTGGTAGGGTTGGAAAGACCACAGCTCTCTCACTGGCTTCTGAAAAATACAAACAGAATCTCCATTGGAGAGTGAGATCAGTATAGGTTAACTGAGATACACATTTCTGAATTGGCTAGATTCTATTGTTAGTAGCCTCTTTGTAAATCACTTGTAAAGTGGATTTCTCTTTGGGGTCCCAATATTTTGGTTCCCAGTGCATTTCACCCTGAGATCCCAGTTCCAGTCAAGAGCTCCCAGTCACTGAGTGGATTACTTGGCCGAATTAAAAGCTATTGATTGCTTTCCCCAGGCTTTGGCTCCTCCATTGCACAAGTGCTCCTTTCTTGGTTCGATGTTCTCTCTCAGTAAGAAGTGTGTTCAGCCTACTCATGGTGGCAGACTGTGTTTTGTATCAGTGGTCTCTGTTTATTCCAACAGTTGTTGACCAGTTTCCCCTGGCAGCTTATGCAGTGCCTTCCAGCACTGTACCAACTACCATCTGGGGGCTGGTTACCATTCTGGACATCACAGGGTCTCTCTATGCTGATTGATGGTTTTGTGTTTTCTTCAGCAACAGGATCTTGCCTCAGGCCTGAGGTGGGCATTCAAGAGCTTTGACAGAATCCTGTCT
Source organism: Zapus hudsonius (assembly GCA_004024765.1). Classification (NCBI taxonomy): domain Eukaryota; kingdom Metazoa; phylum Chordata; class Mammalia; order Rodentia; family Dipodidae; genus Zapus; species Zapus hudsonius. Next base: position 20,860 of record PVHP010023477.1, read on the forward strand.
TGTGTTTGGGACCTCATAGGTCACTTTGGTCAACAGCTCGGTGAGGGAAGGAGCCAGTGACTGGGACCAGGAGTTGCAGGACTGATCAGATTTTCACAGTACGGTCAGCCATGCCAGATACCAGTCACAATCCTGAACTTGACTCTGAGATGACTCTGGGTGTGTAGGGCAGGGACAAGGCTCTTGTCTTCTCTGCTTGGCTTGCTTCTGGCTAGCTGCTGTCATGCAGTCTGCTGGGGAGGAAAATCATTGAGAGTCATTCCCAGCAGTGGGCACTGTGAGATATACAACCACTGGCCAGGCAAGATGTGCCCACTGGTGCAATGGTGGCACCACTGTTATAGAAGTCATGAACTACTCTCTGATTAGTTCTCACTGCTTTATGGGAGGAAGTTCATGCCTGGTGCTGAAAACCTGGTCAGAAGCCTAGAGCTTGGGAGGTCATAGGCCCTGGGAGGGAAGCTACTATTGTTTCATTAGCTAAATGGATGTGCTGTGTCTATCGAGTTGCCCAGAGATATTTAGGCCTGTGTTCGTAGACTAGTGCTGTTCTAACCCTTGCTTACAGAAGCGGCTTTTCTCAGATGGTGGTGACTCCCTGAAATTTCTGTGTTGAAACCAAGGTTCTGTTTTTACCTGAGTTGAGAGTCCTAAAGATCAAGGGAATCCCAACTCCTCAGGCTGCTGCTGGTGACAGCATGAAGCTGTCTTCGTCCCTGCAGACACTGACACTTGCTGATTAAAGGGTTTCAGTGTATCTACCAGGCATGTGTCACTGGGTCAGCATTTCAACTCTGTGTTTGCTGGACATTTACTGTGTGTATGTGTGTGTTCTGTGTTGCCATTTCGTATATGTGTTTGCTGTGTGTTGTGGTTTTTCTTTTGTGTGTGTGGCTTTGTCGTGTGCATGCCCACTGTGCCCTCGGCTGAGTTGCAGCCTCTCTGATACTTGACGTAAGCAACCCCGGAGGTGTGTGTTGAGGCATCTGGGGCCTGGGAAGCACTGTTGAATGTCTGACTCCTGACTTTCCTTCACTTACTGCTTCTGGTTCCTTTGTCTCTCCACCTGTCTCTTCCTGCCTTCTCCCAAGGACTCCATCCCACACCCACATCTCATGTGGGCACAAGGTGTGTGAACCCTCATTCTAGCCCGAGGAGCGACACACAGCAGCAAGCCTATGACAGCTTTGGGATCCAAAGGTAACCAGGAGTGTCCTTAAACTTGTACTTTCAGGCAGGCTCCACTCATCTCATGCCTGACCCCCTCCCCTTGAGTGGGAGGTGTCTCTAACTAGAGTTCAAACCTAATCCCAAAACTGATTGGTCAAGGATACACCAACCAGCTGTCTCTCTGATTTACCTAGCCCAGGGAGTATCATCACCGGGAGAGGAAATTTCTTCTTTCTTTTCCTCATGACTGCCTAATGGAGAGAGACATCCGAGTCTCTAGGCTCCAGGTCTAGGTAAGGACCTTGGGCTCTTTCCTACATGAACCTTTTTCCTCTTGCTGGGAGCCCTCTAATATCTTTCCTTCTTCTCGTTTGGCTGACCAGCACAGATTTTGTGTGACTCAAACCTCCCCCATGTGCTCTCTCCTCACTAGTGGCTGGAGATCTCTGTGACATTTCATTTCCATTTAAATAAAGTCTTACACTATACTTGATCCTCTGGTGGTCTATAATTTTAATTCTTTAATGTTTAGAACAAGTATCTGGGTACTCTTAAGTTTTAAGGTGCATTGGAAATATCTGGGAACCCCAACTTGCTGGGAACCCAGAGCTCTCCTGCTACAGGCCCTTCATCTGAGCCAACCCAGGGCACTTCTGGGCCACCATTCCAGGAGTCATGGTGGCTGTCCCTTTGGTCACCATTGAGTGGTACTAGCTAGTCTGCAGGTGATCATACAGCATCCTTGGTGGCTACAGATACAATGCCATTGCCCTTCCTGAATATCTCCCTCTCTTGGTGTCATCATCTTTTCCTCCCATTATGTGTAGGCATTATCAAGCACTGTGAAATCATGAATATCAAGGCCATTTTGTGTCTGGAAGTTTGAAGTATAAGCAGTCCTCCCCTTCCTTTGGCTCTTACAATCTTTCCTCCACCTCCTCCACAATAGACCCTGAGCCTCAGGAGGTGTGATAGAGATGTCCCAGTACTGAACACTCCACTGTCACTTCTCAGTACTATGGTGTCTTTTGAGTTATCCCAGTGGTCACTACCATCTGAAAAAGAGAAGCTTCTCTAGCCAAAAGTGAGAGTAGCATTATTAAAATTAAAAAGTGCTTATAAGGCATTTTAGTGGCCATAATATACACATTTAGCCAGACACAGCAAGTGTTACTCCTCTAGGACTCATGACCTTGGCCACCATAGGCTTCATTACAGGCAGGTATTCCCTACCATAGAGCAGGACTACAGTACAATTAGAGAGCAGTTGGTTTCCCCCATAATAGATGTGCCACTATTGCACCAATTGGCACATTAGGTCTGGATGGCCAGTCTTAAGGCTTTCAAGGTCCACTGCTGTTCACCACCATTGACGACTTCTCTCTCCCATAGGGCTGCAGGTAACCATAGCTTTTTCTAGCTTTCTGTCAGCAGGGAGATTTCCAGCTCAGCTCCAGCTTGATTTCTCAGTGACCTGCAGCCCAAGCACAATTTTCTCCTTATGAAGAATCATACTCCTATAATGTCAATGCTCAGCACATGAAAAAAAGTATTTGTTATTTTATGTGCATTTGTCCAGTTTTTGATTTAATTTGAGTGGGATGATACACTAGATTCTATTATCCCTTTTGGTTAGATGTACAAGTACATATTCTACATGCTAGAATATTTTTTGAGATTATGCCTCACTCTATACCTTAGGCTGTGGAACACATGTGCAATCTAATGTTGGCCTTGAACTCATGGCACTTCTCCTGCCGTAGCCTCCCAAGTGCTGGGATTAGTACTATATAGCACCATGCCCGGATGCTAGGAATGTTTTAATTGCTTATTTCTCAAGCAGAAGTAATAGAGGTATTGGCTGTCCTGGGCTAATCCTTCAGTGGAAAGGTTGCTGCCTGGGGCTGTGAGCATTCTCCTTTCTGTAGCGCCCCATGTTGACACGCAGGTCTGGGTCCCTTGCTAACATTTTTTCCTCAAATCTGCACCACTGACTCGACTTCTCCCAGACATCTCTCACTCTCCTGTCTTTCCTGAATGCAGCTGGGTTTCTCTCAAGTCTACTTGTGAGTCAGGAGGCAGGCTTACAGATTTATCCTAAGAACTTTCCGTTGAACCTGATCCCAGGTGGATCCTTTGTTGCATAAATTTTCCCCGTCTAATATCATTGTGTCACGAGGGCATACACAGAAACCATGTCCTCACAGAATGTCAGAATTGAGGAGATTTAATGTTAAGAATGACAGCCACTTGATTGTGTAGAGAGCAGAAGTCAGTTGTAAAGGTTATTAATTATGCAGGAATATGTCCCAAAGGATGGTCGTTGTCAAAGCACCTGTTTACGGTGTCAAGACTGTGGGGCTGTTATCAAGAAGGGGTGAAGAGGGGGTGAGAGCCACCATGTTTCCCTAAGTTTAGCTAAAGTTGTTGAACAGGTAGAGCAAAAATAACACTAAGAATAATAGTGATGATGATGATGACGAAAGATCTTATTTCAAAGTCTGAGTCAGCGTAGTTGTGAGAAACTCATTTTTTCTTTCAAGTTTCCTTACCTGTTGTGAAGATGCTAACACGGCTCTCTCTACATCAAAGAATTATGGTGGTCATTAAACAGTCAAAGTGCTTTGAACTGTCGGGTGCTTCTCCAGATGTTTTACTGCACGGTCCCTGGCCCCCTGCTAAATGAGCCTCAGTCTCTCTGGCCAGCAGAAGACCTGGCTCCATCGAGGAAAGGTGAGCGCGGCGGCTGGACAATCCCACGCAGCCGGGAGAAGTGTCCAAGCAGATCTCAAAACTTTATTTTCACATCCAACCTTATATACAATCTAGGGATGGGTTGCATTGCCTTATCTCTTACACAAAGGGGGCTCAGTAAACAGGAATGCAGCTACAGGAACTCAGGCAAAGCTTATCACCTCTGCCTCAGGGGACACAGGTGTGCTAGGATTAAAGGTGTGTGCCCCCACACCCTGCTTGTTTCTAAAACTTAGGTCATGGTTACTAAAACTTAGTTCAAGGTTACTCAGCTAGGCTGGGGCACAGCATGAACAAAATTTTGAAGAAAAATATTTCTTACATTTCATACACTGGAAAAAAAAGTCACAAATACCTGCTGAAACCATGCAGCCAAAAGCCTTTCATAGGAACGTCTGGACTATTGGAACTGTACCTCAGTCCAGCACACTCAACAGGCATTGTGGGCTACCTCTTGTGAACATGGCAATCAATCATTTCGTCCAAACATAGCAAACTCTAACTAAAGATGCTAACAAAGTCATACTTCTCCCTGATATGACGAAATCCTTCAGTAGACACCCCTCCCACCCCAAATCACTGAGGTTTTCACAAAAGATATGAACATGGATTCCTAGGGTTAAGTCCATCTCGCATTTGGTTTGGGTCCCTTTCTCTGGAGAATCCCAAGGCAATCTGACGTGCGGACTTTATTTGATGAGGCTCCGCACTTCACTAACAAGCCAAGAGACTTTGTAACCACTTAAGCTATAATATTTCATCTAGAATCCTGGTGCAGTGGGCCCATGTTAGTAAATATCACCCGATCCACCTCTAGGGACCAATCATGATTCTACGTGGTGTGTGTGTGTGTGTGTGTGTGTGTGTGTGTGTTGTTGCTGTTGTGGCTTGAACACAGAGTCTCCCACATGCCAGGCAAGTGTCTTACTACTGAGTTACATCCCCAACCCCCTAGGAACCTGTTCCCATACACGATCTGTTTGCATAACTTGTAAAATATTATTTGGTTCTTAGGGGGCCCAGGACACTTCCTCCCAGGTCATACATTGTACCTCACTTTTTGGATCCTCGATGGGACTGTTGTCATTGATCTGGGAGCAGAAAGGAGTGGTGGGTGGGTAGGTTTGTAGAATGAGTGGTACCACAGGGAAGACAGAGAACGAAGGGTCACCATGTGGATAGCCTTGGAAGGACTGCTTCTCCTAGCAAAGGTGTCCTGGCAGAGTTGATGAGTGTGCTTCCTTCAGGATCTGTCCCCACAGCACTGCTGTGGACTCAGGATCTGTGTCTTGACAACCCCTGCTCTCACTGTGACTGAAGATACTCTGTGAAATTGGGAATTAAATTTATATTATAATTCAGCTATCACAGGATGAAACTCTGAGTATGGTTTATAGAAACCCCAGCCCTGTAGCTAAAGGAGATAAAGTCTTTTTGTTTGGGAGAAATAACAGATTTCAGGTATTCTCCACAGGCTTCTTCCTCTAGGAATTCACACGCCGGAGTCTGTCCTTTCCGACTCCTCAAGTGCATTCAGAATCGAGCAGCCAATTCCCTCACAGTCTTTGTTTTCACTGCTGTCCTCTGCAGGAACAAGCATTAAGTCACCCAGCCTCTAGAAGTACTTGTGGAGAAGCATCCAGAGCTGGCATTTAGAGTGTCTGTAATGCCACATCAAACCAGGAGCAACCAAGGCCCTTCCACCGTGGGTACCTGGCTACTAGTGCTTTTAAGTCTAGGAAAATCCAGAATCAGTTAAAGCAGTCGTGATTAAGATTTTCCTCAGCACTATTACCAGAAACAACATCTGCACTAGGTTCAACCAGGGAGGGAGATTTATATCAGGATATTTATAACAAGAATATTGTCACAATATGGGGGCATCTAAACAGGCCTGGTTCCCACACAGATGGGAAAGGCAACTGGGGCTTCCAGGCTCAGATGAAACCGCTACACATAGGCAGAATTGAATTTCTTCGGGAAAACCTTGATTCTGTCCCTACGGCTTTTCAACTAACTGAATTAGGCCAACTCGTTAAGCAGGACAATCACCCACCCGGCATGGAGTTAAGTGACTGTGGTTATTGGCAAAGCACCTTCACGAATCACCTACATCAGTATTCAACCTGAGCAGCTGGGACTGCAGTCCATATTAGAACTCATGTGATCACCTTAAGAGCCCCATTCTGCCCGCGGTCAAGGCCAAGCAGGTAATCCTAGCCTATGCTGCCTGAGCCGAGGCAACCCTGAATTATGACTTTAACATCTTATATATGTGCCTCAGCTCAACACCTGCCTCTGCCATAGTGACATAGGACATGGGCTCTGGAGTCTTGGACACCCATGGTGACATAGCACTTGGGCTCTGGAGTCCTGGACAACCGTGGTGACATAGGACATGGGCTCTGGAGTCCAGACATCCATGGTGACGTAGGACTTGGGCTCTGGAGTCCAGACATCCATGGTGATGTAAGATTTGGGCTCTGGAGTCCAGACATCCATGGTGACGTAGGACTTGGGCTCTGGAGTCCAGACATCCATGGTGACGTAGGACTTGGCCTCTGGAGTCCAGACATCCATGGTGACGTAAGACTTGGGCTCTGGAGTCCAGACATCCATGGTGAC
>PVHP010023478.1:0-16932 GCA_004024765.1 Zapus hudsonius
CTCTCTCTCTCTCTCTCTCTCTCTCTCTCTCTCTCTCTCTCTCTCTCTCTCTCTCTCTCTCTCTGTTTGGACCTGTGAAAGAGTGCCAGCCTCTTTGCCATTATAGAACTTCCCCAGATCTACAGCTTCAATAAATCCTTTCCTTCCATAACTGTGCCTGGTTTGGAGATTCATCCCAGTGGTGTGTGAACTGACTACAATAGTATGTTATCACCTAAAAGCTTCAAAGAAATGCGGGACCTCAGGCCCCACGCAGACATGCTGACCATCACCAATGTCTTAACAGATTCTCTGATGCTCCCAATACACGTTAAAGTTGATGATCACTTTCTCTAAAGGCTCTGAGTATGAGCAGTGGGAGCAACACCATTCTGAATAGCTGCCCCTTCTGGTAAGAAAAAAAATCACGCCACAGTAGGGATGTCAGGAAAGATGAATACTAATTTCAACAAATTTTTATTGCGGGATTATTATGTGCTAATAATCTAGGTGCTAAGGATGAAGCCATGAAGGAAGGGTGCTGTCATGGTTTGATCCAGGTGTCCCCCACAAACAAATGAATGTGTTCTTATAGATCAATCTTCAGCTGATGGCAATTCAGGAATTAGAACCTCACTAGAGCTGTGTTGTTGGGGCGGGCTTATGGGGGTTATAAGCCAGCTTCCCCTTGCCAGTATTTGGCACACCTTCCTGCCGCTGTTTGCAGTGCTGTGGTGGAGGTGATGTCCACCCCTCTGCCCACGCCATCGTTTTCCCTGCCAGGATGGAGTTTCCCCTGGAGTCTGTAAGCCTCCACAAGCTGCTTTTGTTTGGGTTCTTTCTGTGCATCAACTACAAAGATGACTGCAACAGGTCCCGACCCCAGTGTATCAAGAAAAAGCTTTGCAATTTTAAATATCATAGTCAGCCAATTATATTTGTGCAGAGAACCAAAGGAAAGGAAGGGGCAGCTATGTGTGTGTTTGCTGGAGCTGCATGGCAGACAGCAGAAACAGGAAATCAGAGGTCCCGGAGGACCAATAAAGCCAAGTCATGTTGTTGAGAAGGCCACCCTGATGGCTGCTATGGGAGAAGGAAGGGTTTCTAGTGATGTGGTGAAGCTGGATGAGACCTAGCCCAGAGGAGAGCCCATCCCAAGGAGAGGCATGGAGAGTTAGGCTACACTAACATCGATAGAGTAAGGAGCTGGGGAAACTGGTGCTTAGTATGGGAGGGCTCCTGGAAGTCTCCTCTGCTCCCTAAACTAGGAATGAAGTTTATCACTTGAGGGAAAGAATTAGAAATGTGGGAGATATGAGGGCTGGAAATGGCTCTTAGAAAGAACAGACTAAGCAAACAGGATGCCTGCTCAGCGGGCTGGATTCACCTGCTTGACACATCCGCCCCTTGCTTTTCTCCAGCCTCGTTCAGCATCAGGGCTGGGAACCAGGAGAACTGAGCCGCTTGCCAACATCCTCAAGGAAGTGAAACGGGAAAATCTGTTGAGGCTGCCTTCCAGGGAGTAACTGCATTGACTGATCACTGAATTAGCCAGGTAATCAGGGCACATGAAGTAAAGCCCAGCGAGAAGTAACTAGGATCACTGGATTATGGATCCGCCAAGTCAACGAGCATGGAGGTCAGGCCCTGGAAGAACAAACCGGAAAGGGAGAAGAAGAGCGAGGATGTGATTCTTAAAATGGGAATTATAAAGAGGATACAACCAGTGGTCAGTCTGTGGTCCAGGTTGGGCCATCTGATATGGTGGGCACTAGTCATAGATTTTCGATTTTAATTAATTAAAATTGAAGAAAGTTGAAAATACAATTAAGTACCTGATGGGCTGGTGAAAACAGGAACAAATGCTTTAACACCTCCTCTGTTGACTAGTGCAGAAAAAGAACATTTTTGTTATCACGGGAAGTTCTAACAGCAGCACTGTTGTGGGATTTACCCACAGCATTGGGGGAGGGGGGTTGATAGTGCTCCTAATAAGAATTTAAGGTGATGGGCGGGGTCATTAGAGGCACTGGATCATCTGCATAGATAGGTAAACAACTAAAAATTGGAACAGAGTGGTTTTAAGAGCGTGAAAAGGGGGCCAGGAGCTAAACTCTTCCAAGTGTCAGGAAAAGTAGAATTAGCAGACACCTGATGCTGGTGAGGAGAGCATTGGGTCATCTATAAAGACCCCTGGGACAAGGAAGAACCTATCCAGTGCTCAGGCTTGTGTCCGAAAGGAGTGAGGACAAATGTCCTCATGTGAGATCTGGCTTCCACAGGAGGAAGAGTCCACGATCATACCACCCTGAGTTCACCCGATCGCGTCTGATCTTGTAAACTCAGCAGGGTCGGGCCTAGTTAGTACTTGGGTGGGAATCCCATTGGAGGAAGAAGGCAAAAACATTCCAAGACAATTGAGTGTGTTGGAGATTTTGCTGCTGGCCGTCTACAGACATGTCCTGGAACCCTGCTCTGCGTTCCAGACACAGGGAGCAACAGTGATAGTGGACTCATGGGAAGGGCTGTGGGAAGTTTCAAGGGATCACGGGTCCAGGAGATGTGGGCGTCCTGGTAGTCTGGGCTTTGTGTGGAATCTGATATAAACAGCAATGTTGGGCTCAGTGACCTTGTCTGCTGATGGGCCAAAGCAGGAATTGAGCAAAGTGGTGATTATGGAGAAGGAAAGGAAGTGCAGAAAATTCTGGAACATCCACCTTCTAAGGCTATAAGGAGGCCAGATAATGACCTGGAGCTGTGACCTGTTGGTTGACTGATGAAGGATATTTACATTATTTACAAGGATCTCATGAAGATCCTTGTAAATATTTAAATAACTGACTCTTTTGAGGCATCCATTCATTTTCTTCAATCACTTGCTCAATAACTCTCTTTTTTATGATCGAATTACTCAAATAAAACATGTAAGTACATGTATAAAATTGTCAATAAATAAACTTAAACATTCTGATTAACACTCTTAAAAGACAAATAGGTCTGTAGAAAATTTAAATTTTTTATGAAAAAGGAAATTAGTTCATTTAAAATAGGAAAACATAGCTCAATCACTCCTTTTTAATTTTATTTAATTTTTATAAATGGTTATACTTTTATATCCCCTCACTCCAACCCCCTTTCCCCGAGGGCTCTCCTTAGTGGGGTTATTGGTATTCACTGTGCGTTCATGAAGGCCTCAGTCATTCTCTGTGGGAAGACTGTGCCTCAGAGCATTTCTACCCACTTGTGGCTCTTACAATCTTTCGGCTCCCTCTTCCATATTACTCCCTGAGCCATCGTGGGCCTGTTGGCAGTCTGAACTAGTGTTGAGTTCTCTGTAGCCTCTGCATTTCTGCTTTGATGGGTTTTGATTGACCACAGTGTCTGTTGCCACCTCCCTGGAGCTGGTTGTCAGGCTCAGAGTGACATCAGTCCTCCTGTCACCACTTCCTCTGTGATTTCTGATGGGTCCTGGCAGATGTGGTAGAGGTGATACATCTTGTGTGTTGATGGACCTTGGATCTCTTCAATATTCTGTGCCATCTGCAAAATAAACCAGAGTCTCCATCCAGGAGTGAGGGCAGCTTGGATAAAAGGGGACATTCGTAGTTGTTTGAGAGACTTTCTGATGTGCATGCTCATGCTTCTGATCCAGAAAGGGCTTCTCTCTGAAGTCTATGAGTTTCCTTTCCATGGGATTCTGACTTAGTTCCCAGTCCCAGGTATGAATTCTCTCCCACCAAGCAGGCCTCATGTTCAATCAGAGAGCAGTTGATTACCCACATAGACTGTGCCACTATTGCACACATGTGTACTTCTTGCCCAGCTGGTTGATTTTGTAGCTTGCAGGGTCCCTTGCTTATTCACACTGTTGGTGACCATTGTCCCCAGGCAGCTTCCATAGCACTCTCAAGTGCTGAAGGCAAGCTGAAGGGAGCTGATTTCCCTCTCAGTTCCAGAAAGGTGATGGACTCTCTCTGAAGAGAAAGAATTGGGTAAACTAGGGCTCAGGAAGAGTCACATACCAATTGCAATGCATGTCCATAGATACTTCCTTAGTGACCTTCCTCCTGCAAAGTATTAACAATATTTTCTTTCTGGGACTGTGAGAGAAATAAAACAACGCTGCTAATCCATGAAAATATTCAGTCAGTCAGTGCCTGGCACGGGAGAAGAATTCACTAAGGTTTAGTCATGATGAGACACAAATAAATATCTTCTGCCAAGCACTGGACTACATGCTAGGTGTATTACTCAGGGTTCTCTAGAAGAAACAGTTGATAGAATGATTGTAGTAAAAAGGGAATTTATTGGGGTAGCTTACGACAGTCCAACAATAGCAGTCTGCAGGCCCACAGGTGAAAGAACCAGTAGCTGTTCAGTCCACGTGGCTGGAGGCCTCAGCAGTCCCAATCCAGCCCAGAAGACCTGATGACTCCCTGGGGAGTGGCTGCTCTTCAGTCCACGATGTGAGGCCAAGGAAACTGGGTTCCAATGTCCAAGAAGGGTAGGAGAGCAGGATGGGACAGCAAGTCACGAATCAGCACCAGCTGCCCAAGGAGGAAGGAAGAGAGGTCCCCTCCCCCCAAGCTTCCTTGTATCCAGTCCCCTTCTGGAAGGCCCACCCACTTGGGGGAAGGGCAACTCTGGAGGAGGGACCTCCTCCTTTTGTCAATCCTTTCTGCAGGCAAACTCAAGAGACCTGCCCAAGATTACTAGAGATTATTAAACAGGTCAAGTTGACAATAAACTGAACCATCACACTAGGGATACAATGGCTTTTGTTCTAGCAAAGAAGACAACATTAAAATCAGTAAATAAGAGTATTCTGAAGAAATGTTCACAAACACTACTGGAGTGTCATGCAACAAAGGATTCAGTGTGCCTGAGGAAAGTGTGAAGTCTTCCCAGGAGTGAAATTTAGAAAGATCTCTCAATTACTGAGAGGCTAGCCTAATCATCTTGAGCTGCTGTAACAGAATACCAAAGGCTCATGGGTTGATAGACAACAGACATTTCTTTCCCATTATTCAGGGAAGTCCAGATCAAACCATCAACAGAGTCAGTGCCTGTTCCCTCTATGTCCTCACAATTCAGGAGGGATGAAGGAGATCTAAGTTTCTTTTATAAAGGACACTGCTGTGGCTGAACACTTGGTCTCCAGCCGATGGCACTGTTTGAGAAGGTTATGGAAACTTTAAGAGGTGGAGCTTTGCTGGAGGAAGTGGGTCACTGGGAGCCTTGGAGGTAGTGCAGCCCAGCCCCACCTCCTGCTCTTGCTCTGCTTTCTGAGCAATGTGACTCTCCCTGCCATGAAACTTCCCCTCAAAACTGTAAGCCAAAGTAAACTCTTTCCTTCCTTGGTTGCTTCTGAAACAAACGATTGTTAGGACAGAAATCACTGTTAAATTTAGCAATTATAAAACATCCAGTCTCTTCTCCTAACTCCATGAACTGGGAAGTCCTAGAATGACTAGGGGAGGGGGTCAGCTTGGCCCCAGTATGGCTAAAAGAAGGAAATAAAAGTAGATGGTAATGGCTGAATGCTCTATAATAATTGTTTTTGAACTGCTTGGAAATTCCCAGAGAATTCAAGCCCCCTTTGTCCCCCTCGCCTGCAAACTGCACAGTTTTCCTGCACACCCCCCCCCACTTGCCTTCCTGAAAGAGTGTATAATAAAGATGAAAACTGAGCTCAGGGCCACAGTTCTTTGAGCAGCTCTGGTCCCCAGGTTTAAACAAATCTCCTCTCTTCCGCTTATACTGGTCTTGGAGTCGTCATTCCAGAAATGTTCCTACTACACTTCTGCTCAGGTATTTGTTCACAGCAATGAGAACGTAACCGGAACAGACACCAGTCCTGTTCACAAGATCTTCCCCCTTCGCCCATCAACCAAGGGATCATAATCCCATCACCCAGGGGCTAGAACTTCAACATGGACATTGGAGAGAATATTAACATTCTGTCAACAGCACAGTCATTCTCCAGATGGAGAAAGCAAGCGTTCCCAAGACGAAGGAACAATGCATGGCACCTTAAAATAGCACGGTGTGACCACACTTCTGTGATGCACCACAGTGACTAGACACGATGGAGAGGGTCACAAAGAAGACTCGAGTGGGTAAAGCGTGAAAAACAGGATGGTTTACCACACCGGCCCTTCTGTCTTTCCCCCTGGGAGCCATAGGCAACACGTCCAAATTCCTAAGCAGAGAACTACGATCAGGATTTCAGCCTGAGTGGAAAATACGTCAGAGTAGGTACCAGCTGGGTGATGGTGAGACTGTCCAGGAGGCTGCTGCAAATGTGTACTTGAGGTTAGAACTTGAACAAAGGTGTTACCAGAGGGCATCAATGGAAAGAAAGCTGTGGGTGCAAAAGATGGCTTAGAAATAAACTCTGCACGACTCAGGTATGGGGTCGGCTGGGAGCCAGGGTGGACAAATGAGGGACTCATGGATCACCACCAGTCCATAATCTGAACTAGCTGAGAGCTGCTGAGACAGAATGTGAAAACACCTTGGTGTGTGCAGCCCCGTGTTCAAGACAGCTCATAAGTTACCTGGAGCTTACCTTCTTGGACTGGCTAGTCAACTCTTGAAGGCATCCTGATCATCTAAGAACAGTAACAGAGTCTTTCATTGTCATCCAAAAAGACCATGAGACTATCTATCTGTAATATAACTGTCACATGATATTGTGATCATGTTAACAATTATGTAATGGATATACTGCAAGAGATGTCAAGCAGGAGATAGGAGACTAAACAGAGGGAACCATCAGACTCATGGAGAGCTCATGTTTGAGGGATAAACAGTAAGAACTACACCTGAGAGAAAGAGAGATGCCTGAGCTGACCCAGGTGAGCAGGAAGGAGAGCCCCTCATCCTATGACATGTTCTAGGACAAAATGTCCCAAGCATTTGGGCATGCAGCCTGCTATATAAACTTCCCTGAGGGCCTACAATACTCATGTTCTGTGCACTCTATGAAGTTCTAGTGTTAAAAAAATAAGGTAAACATCTACCTGGGCTTGGCAGTGGGTATATACAGATTCATGGCAGAGGGGCACAAGGGAACATTTTAGTGTAATAAAACTGCTTTATAACTTGATTGAGATGATAAACAACATATATACGTATATACATATGTCAAAACTCATTGAGTTATACAAATAACCATGTCCTCCCCATGATGGATTGCATCCTCTTGTAAACTGAACTAAATCCATGCTTCTTTAAGTTGTCAGGTGTTTGTTGGCAGCAATAAAAACAAATACACCAGGCAAGTTAGGCACAGACTCCTGGCTCACAGAAAGTGAGAGATAGAAACTGCCCTTCAAAGCCTGTACGTTTGGTCCTGATTTGTTAGGGAACAACAGAAAGTGATATATCCTCATACTCGTTTCTGAGTCTGTGTGGGAAGGGTCCCCTTCCTACTCCCAACACTTCCCACTGCTGGGCACACAGAGGGAGCTCACACATCTTGTAGAATGCACAAGGAAATGAATGCACATCGTGTCCACAATATTTACAACCGCTTCCCTATGGACTATTGTAATTCAAGCTTTACTATGACTGAGAGAGTAGCGCTCTGTGACCCGGGCTAGGACGCATCCATGGGTCACATAAAAAGAGCACAGCACCAAAACTCACCTCTCCTGGAAGCCAATCACATTCATAAAGACAAAGGCATGAAAGCTGTGTAGGCTTTCCACTCAGACACAGGAACCAAAGCCCACCTCTCAGCCAGACCTAGGGCAGACATCACAACCAATCCCAACACATTTCAGCTGAGTTGCCCATGGACCTCTCCACTTAGCATTTCAGTAGCCCCAAGCCATTGATCAGAGCTGGCCTAGAACAGAAGGCTGATCTAACATCCAGGCTCTAAGACTGGGGTGGTTTGAATGTGAAATGTCCCCCATCCTCTCATGCATTTGTCATTGCATCTCACACTTATTCTCCAGCTGGTGGAGGCTTTGGGAGGTGAAGCCTTATGGAAGGTGTTTCCTGGGAATGTGCCTTGGGACTTTACAGTTCGGCCCCCTTGCCAGTGTTCACTACCTCACTCAGGCCACTTCCTTCTCACTGATGAGGAGAAATGCCCCAGGCTTCCTACTGTCTGCTCTGCCACACTTTCCCTGCCAGGAAGAAACATTCCCTCAAAACTGTAAGCCGAAATACAACCTTTCCTTTTGTAAGCTGTTTCTGGCCAGATGGGAAAGTAACTGTTACAGAGACCCTAGGTGGAATTTCTCCCTCCACAGATAGAATGAATTTAGACTTATCATCAATGTCTGGCAAAGAAGGAAACTGATGTGTCAGGATGGCCAAGAAGTACAAGGTCGTGCATTCAGAAATAAGCATGTGAGCATAGAGAGGTGTGGGACACTAAAGAAGAGAGGTTGTGAATGGAAAAGAAAAACCAAAAATAAAAAGCAATGGCCCCAGACTTTCATTACAGAGAAAACCCTCTCAACACATTGAGGCAGGAAACTTCAGCAACAATGCATGCCAACAGCTAAATCCTCTCATGGCTGAATTCCCCAGGCCAGCTGATGGGTTCTTTCTTGTACAGTAATTGAATTCTTCAGCAATTAGGACTCTTTCTTATTATCACGGCCTTGTCATCCCCCCAGCTTTTTTTCTACATATCCAGCTGATGATAGCACCGGAGGTGTGATGAATTCAACATTTGCCACAGCTCATATGTTTATTGTTTGACAACTGATATGTATGTTTGCCTGAAGGACTGCAGCTATGATATACATTAAGCATTAATCTCCAGAAAGGTAAGCTAACTGTTTGAACAAGGAGTATGTTTGATAACATAAACACAACACAGTTTTGAAGAAGAAAACAGATTGAAAAGTGAGGAAAGAAGTCAATGAATTAGTTGTTTGGGTGTGACTTTCTTGTTAGTAAATTGATTAAATCCATTGTGCTCTAGGCAGGGTTATCAAATATATGTGCAGACAATACCTCGTCTCTCACCCATGACAAGCATTAATAATTGATCACATCATTCTTTGCTCCCTGATCCCCAGCTTGGTCTTGGAAATAATCCCAATATGGAGCTCCAGGCAGCCAACACCAATCTATCATTCGGGATCTGAAGGGAATATTATGTGCCCTCCAAAATTATAGACACAAGTCATCAAGTAAAATGCAAGTGGAGCTTTGGGGTTAGGAGGCGCCCAGACCTTGGACTCTGACTGCCTGGATATGAATGAAGCTCATCTCTGAGTCCTTCCTTGCTGTGGAGTGTCACCTGGGAACTGGAAATAGAGCTATAATAGTGACTAAATGGAGACTCCAGGCCTGGGAGCTGGGGAGATTTTTCAGGGCTTAGATGTACTTGCTCCATAAACCTGCTGGCTGGTGTTTGAATCCCCAATATACCATGGGAAGCCAGACAATATGCAGTATATGTCTGGACCCCAACACACCTCTGGCAAGGGGAGGCAGAGTCAGGAGAATCCCAACATTCACAAACCAGACCAACACCCCAAGGTCATTCTCTGGCCTCCACACATCAACCATTACACACACACACACACACACACACACACACACACACACACACACACACAATTGATTGATAATAATAATATATACACAAACCTTGCAAGTGTACTTGGCAAGCATAGTATTGGTTACTCTGTCTCATATTATGATCATTTGAGTCTGTAGCAGTCAGCTTTCTAGTTGCTGCCCAGAAAGAACCCAAGCAAAAGCGGCTTGTGGAGGAATGGGTTTATTAGGCTTACGGACTCAAGGGGAGATGCCATCGTGGCAGGGAAAATGATGGCATGAGCTGAGGGGTGGACATCACCTCCACCACAGCAGTGCAAATAGTGGCAGCAGTGCAAATAGCGGCAGGATGGTGTGCCAAACACTGGCAATGGGAAGCTGGCTTATAACCTCCATAAGCCCACCCCCAACAACACAGCTCCAGCGAGGTTGTAAAACCCAAACTGCCATCAGCTGAGAATTGATCAATCAGAACACATTCATTTGTTTGTGGGGGACACCTGGATCAAACCATGGATCAAACATTCATTTGTTTGTTGGGGACAAGTGGATCAAACCATGACAGAGTCCCTTTGTTCTCTGTGCAAAATCTAGCTGTCTTGCTGGATTTGCAAGTTGTTCAAAGGCAAGCACCATGCTTATAATGCTTTGCATTTCTGGCACTTAAAATAGGAGAAAAATCAGTATTTATTTAACTGTTGAATCAAGCTCTTCCAGCCAGACTGGCACACTCACCTTCCCTGCCAATAGTCCCTTGTACACTTCTGTCTCCTGACTTCTATTTCCCATCCTCACCTTCCAGCCCTTAACATTCCACTTCCTCCTTCTTTCTTCCACTTCCTCACCTGACGTCACCCCACCAAATGTGCCTGAATTCTATCATCCTTCAGAACCTGCCCAGCTGGAGGTGCAATTAATCTGTTCTCCAATAAATATTTCAAGCTCTCCCTCTCCTGGCCACAATGTCGAATTCTATTTCTTGTCTGTTCCCATGGTTGGGTGGGATCATATGAACAATCGTGCCCATGGGTGCAGAATTTGATTGCCTGCATGAACAAGGCCCTCCCAGTATTCCGGCCACAATAACCACAATGTTCCAACCTGCATCTGTTCTGGGGAAATGAAGCAGAGGAGGACCATCGGCTAACCTCTGGTAGATCAAGGGCATGCTTGAGAAATAACCATAAAGCATGGTCACTGTGCTTGGTTCTGTAATCACTGAATCAGTCCTGACAGATACATTATCTTAAACATCCTCCGCTGAGCCTGCTCTGCCTACTTTGACCGGTGATAATTTCACTAAAAGGCCAAACACATCTCTTATTCACTTTTATCCCAAAACCTAATATAGAAACTCATACATAGTGCTTATTAAATGACTTCAGCCTGGGGCTGGAGAGATGGCTCAGTGGGTAAAGTACTTGCCATGAAAGCATAAGACCTGGGTTCAGATCCCCAGCACCCATGTAAAATGAAAGTCACGGTATTGCACATATATAATCCCAGCACTGAGCAGGTGGAGACAGGAAATCCCTGGAGCTCTAACTGACCAGGTGAGCTCTAAATTCAATGAGAGAGCCTGTCACAAAGAACAAGGTGAGGAGTGACTGAGGAAGTCCCGGGAGTCCATCTTGGTCCTCCATACTCACGTGGGCACATGTGTATATACATCTGCACACATGCATGCATGAACACGCATGCACATGAAATATAAACAAGTGATAGATAAATAACTAATCTCTGGGCTTCTTTTTTCATCTGTGGCATAGGATCAGAAATTCTTTGCTCTCTCCACCTTGTCACGAGTATTGGGGGGGGGTCAATTGAATTGTGTATCAGAAAAGGTTTGTGAAATATAAAATGATGAACATGTTCCAAGCATTATTTTTTTAATATTCTTTATTCATTTTCAAGCAGAGAGATACAGAGAGAGAAAGAGAGATAGAGAGAGCACCAGGGCCACCACCTTGTGGACCTGGCTTATGTGGGACCTGGGGAATTGAACCAGGAGCCTTAGGCACTGGAGGCAAGTGCCTTAACCGCTGAGCCATCTCTCCAGCCCTCCAAGCATTATTGATAGAAGATAAACTACTGGGGAAATTTCTCAAGAGTTCAATCATTCACATATACCTGGCACTGTTCCAGTCTGTTCACTTACTGAGTGCACACTCAGCCCATGAGGTCCATTATTCTTAAACTCATAACAGTGGCCAATATCTGCTAATGGGCAGCACATCTCAGACACTGGGCTGGTGGTTTCTGCACCATTACCACTATAAACCCTAATCATGGACTATGTGTACTAAAACATATTTTGAAGACAGCCAAGCCAGTTCAAAAGCAGTGTTTTCTTAATGTCAAACAGCTATGAAATAATAAAGCCAGGAGCTTTAGTCTATAAACCCAAGAGTTTGAATACCTTAGAATGAAAGTGTTCAATCCTAACACTGCCCTGCCTCCAAAGGAACAAATAAACTAAATGTCCTTCACATTCACATTAAAGGAGTCCTGCAAGCTCAGGTGTACTGAGTGGGGGCCACTGAAGGGACAGCAGAGACTATAAGGTAAGCTGTATGACATTTATCTTTCCCAAATCAGGGCTGAGCTGGTGCCCAATGTTTGCAAACACACATCCATGCAGAGGAGGTCATTTCTGATGTATGTGTGGCTGTTTGAATGTTAAATGATCCCATAGCCTCATGTGTTTTTAAATACTTCGTCCCCAGCTGGCGGCAATTTGGGAAAGTTGTGGAGTCTTTGGGAGGTGGAGCCTTGCTGGAAGAGATGTATCACTTGGGGCAGGCTTTGGGATCATACAGTCCAGCTCCCAGGCCAATACTCAGACTACTCCCTTCCCACTTTGTGGACGGACAAGTGGCCCAGGCTTCCTCTGGGCCTGTTCATGTTGTCCCTGCCGGGAAGAAACTTCTGCACCAGACTGTAAGGAAATGAACCCTTTCTCCCTCAGTGAGCTGCTTTGGACCAGGTATTTTGTCCCAGTAACTAAAAGGTAACAAACCTCAACAGCAGGAAATTCAACAGTCACATTCAACATAGTGGCAGAAGTATATGACAGTGGTCCCAAGAGACCACAATGAGAATGAAAAATTCTGTCACCTAGTATGTTTATCATTCCTTTCCAGTATCTATATATGTTTGGCGACACAAACACCATGTTACAGTTTCCTACAGTACACAGTACAGTAACATGCCATCCAGGTTTGCAGCCTAAAAGAACAGAATATACATTATGGCCAAGGTATACACTAGGCTACCTACATTGTGCAGGGTTGTGTGAGCCCATTCTAGAATGTTCACAGAGCAACGCACACTTCCTTCCCTGGCTAAGTGGGACATGACTGTGTGTGGAAAGATAGATCACAAACGTGAGCATCTTGCTCTCAAGTAAGAAAAGTGTTTGCGCTGGGCATGGTGGTGCAGGCCAGTGATTCCAAGAATTGGGAGGCTGAGTCGGCAAGATTGAGAGTTCTAGGCCAACCTGGCCCTATAGTAAATTACTGTCCCCAAAAATAAATAAATAAGAGTGAGAGAGGGAAGAGAGAAAAGAAATGAGAAGAGCAGCATACCAAACATCTACACACTGTCAGCTCCTGAGGATTCGGCCAGTGGAGTCATACAGAGTCCTATGCATAAAACACCCACTGTTCTAAAGTCACTATACTAAAATGATCTGATGATCTTGACCAGACCTGGTGATGCAGGTCTATAATCCCAGCTACTGAAAGACTGAGGCAGGAAGTTCACAAATTCAAGGCCAGCCTAGCTATAGAGTGAGTTCAAGGCTAGCAAAGCCTGGTGCTTTACACATCTAACTCCCGAACCCCCAAGCCCTGAGCATTTCCTATGGACTCTCTCTACCAAGGGGGAAAAATGGAATTAACTTGGGTCTTGGAGGTGAGGTTTTGTTTCATCTCACCACCTGTCACCTCTGTATTTTCCAGAGGAAGATTCTCAGCTGAGTACACCCCCAGGGACTCCAGCCATCCCTGCCCTGTCTACCACCTGAGCACCAGCGTGGGGAGAGTGTGGGTGTAGGGGCAGATTGCTGGAATTGAACGTCTCTCTTTACGTTTACTAGCTATAGCATCTTGGACATAGTTTTCATCTTCTCTGAGTCTCAGTTTTCTTATCTGTAAAAAGTGAAGATAAGGAAGATGACTCATCAGAGTTGAGATCCCCAGAACCCACATAAAGCTGGACACAAGTGGTACATGTGCCTGAGATTCCTAAGCACCTTCGGTAATGGGAGGCAGAGCCAAGAGAATCCCAAGGTGTGCGGGCCAACCAGCCTGGTGTTCACAACATCAAAACGAGACCCTGTCTCCAACAAAGTGGAAGGCAAGGGTTGACATCTTGAGGTTGTCCTTTGATGTTCACGCATGTACCATATCCACACACAAAAAATTAAAGATAAAAATAATTTCTGCATTGTGGTATTGTTACAAAGATTTAACTCAAAAACTCCCACAGAGAATTTTGCATGGTGCCCAGCACATGAGAACAGATCAATAAATGGCAAATATTAAACTTCTCACAATAAGCTGTGAGGTTGGTATTGTGGTCTGAATTAACAGATGAGAAACTGAGGCCCAAGCGGGTGTGGAAGATCCCAGTATAAAGCTAGAGCTGCTGAATTCCAAAACATACATGAGTGACCACCAAACCACACTGCCAGTCCCCTGAAGAGGTCTCTTCTGATGGCTTGAGGTTATACCCCAGGCTTGCTTCTGAGGTCTTTAAACCATGGCCCTCTGAATTTGGGATCTGACTGCACCTTGCTGCTTTCAAAGTCCTGTCGCTGATCAAGATAACCCTACCAGGTAGCCTCTATGACCATCATTATGTCCAAGCCCCAAGAGGCTACTCATGTCTGTTTAAGTTCCTTTCTGCAGAGCCTCATATAGCGCCATGCCCAGACAGAAACTTAATGGGTTCCTTTGATGAAAACTTATGGAGCTGTTAAGGCTGGAAAAGTATTCATTTTCCCTGCACCTACCTAATACTTGATGCCGACACAGAGCGGCGGGAGGCAGCGACCAGAATAATTTAATAAAAGCTCAATTGGAACTAAAGGCGGAGGACAGAGAGTGGGACGTGCAGGCCAGGCACTGACTTAATGTTTGAAGCCCAGGCTTTTTTATCTTTGAAGCTAAATCCAGGAAAATAGCTGCAAACCTTTGGATAGTTTGGAGGGCTTTTCTCCTATTGGATGCATTGTTTAGGAGCCACGGGTCTCTGCTGTCCCAGATCGGGAGCACAGCCCTGAAGCCTCTGGATGTGTGGGGCAGGCTGGGGAGCTGGCAGGGTCCAGGTCCTCTGACGCATGGGGGAGAACAAGGCAAGAGGGGGGGGGTTGCTGACAAGCAGCTTCATGGGAATATTTGCCTTGGCACTGCTCAGTGCTGAATCAGGGAGAAAAGTTGGGCAGGGTTCCTGTGATGGTTGGGGAGGGAGGGAGAGAAATAGAAAAAGAGAGAGGGGGACAGAGAGAGACCACAGAGCCTGAGCTCACTGAGCCCAAGGGAGGAGTAAATGCCACACTGGACAGTGACAGCAATACTAACATTATCAATTCCCTAAAGGCTACTTAGGGTGCTTTCAGTGTGTTTCCCTGTTAGTCCTAGGAACAGCCCAGTGAAATAAGTCCCCCCAAGGAACTCAATTCCCTTTGCACATTAAAGACCTGGGGTAAAGCAACACCCAAAGCCTTAAGTGAGTTAGAGTTTGAGGTGGAATTCAAATTCAAATCTCAGAGCCAAGCCTGGTGCTTTACACATCTAACCCCCAAACCCCCAAACCCCCAAACCCTGAGTATCTCCTATGGACCCTCTCTACTACAGCAGGTGTTCACAGCTTCCCCAAAGGGTGAGGGGAAACCAGGGGATAACAGACAGGTCATGAAGCAACAGAGAGTGCCATTCACCTCCAGAGGCTTTGGTGGGGGAACTGAGCAGCCTCTAACCTGTGTGAGCCTGTTTAGCCCTGCAAAGAAGGGGGGATCTTATATCTGACTGTTTCCTGCAGAGAGAAAGTTCCAGAACTCCCCACTCCTCCCTAATTGTGGTACCTGGAGCAGTGCTGTCCAGTAAAAATAAAATGCAAACTGCATATTTTAATTACAAATCCCTGTAACCAAGAGTTAAAAAATAAAAGAGATGAAATTTTAAAAGTTTTATTTAACCCAATCTATCCAAAATAGTATTATGTCTACATGACTCATCTTAAAATTACTGACGAGATGTTTTACATTCTTTATTTTAATACTAAGCCTTCAAATTCAAAATCCAGTGTGCACATTGCACTGAGACTTTGTTAGAACTTGGACAAGCTTTGATAACTGTGTTTCATGTCAGGGCAGGTTTACCGGATGCTGAAACAGCCAGGTGAATACAACGTCCCTCTACATAATGAAAAGTGATTTTTTCTAATTATCATATAGGAAAAATGATTTTAATGTAAACTTCTGTGATTGACATATGCATAGATCATATCACCAGCAACATAATCAGAACACAAAGCAGCTCTCTCACCCACAAGAAAGTTGCCTGTGCTTCTCTTCGTAGTCAACCCTTCACCAGTCCCTCATGCAGCCACCTCTGTCATTTGTTCTATTCACCTGCAATCATACTGTGTGCAAACTGTAGAGGCAGGCTTTTTTCACTCTGCACAATGCCTTTGAAATTCATCCAAGTTCAACACATTGGAGTCAGAGTAAGGTAATTGAAAAAATCCTTTAAATGAGAGGATTCTTGGTTTCTAGTAACAGAAAACAGTTCTAACTACCCAAAGGGGACAAAGGAAGGGAGGGAAAACAGAGGTAAGGGGAGAAAGAGAGAGAGGGGGGAGAGAGAGAGAGGAAAGGAAAAGGGAGGGAGAAAAAAAGAAGGAAGGAAGGAAAGAAGGAAGACTAGAGGTATTTCATAGAACCAACAGGTAAACCACCAGATCTTGATGAGAAGGAAACCAAGATGTTAAAGGGTCCAGGGAAGAGGGGAAAGGGGTACCCTCTGTCTTCACACATCCCTTAGAGGGAAGCACCTTCAACTATCGTCAGGTCTTTATCCTCTGAAAATTCAAGCTCCCTGAAGCCATCATTAAATGACCCATCATGATACAGTGTAGCTGATAATCCAACCAAGACTGTGTAAAATGAGAAACATCTGCTGCTTTCCTTCTTTAAAAGGAATGTTAACGTGATTGCCAGAGGAAAGGGAAGAACACATTGTGGAGTGATGAGAACAAAGTGGAGAGGCTTCCTCTCTTCCCAGATCTAGGGGGATATATTCCACTACAGTGTAAGCAGATATAGACGGCTGAAGTGACAGTGTTACATGACAGCATGATCCTTACACTGTGTGACACACTGTGGTAGTTTGAATAATGTCCCCCAAGAGATTC
>PVHP010023478.1:17032-27502 GCA_004024765.1 Zapus hudsonius
TATTATAATTGTAAATTGTCTCCAGCCAGTTCTGGCTGGAGGAGGTGTGTCACCTTGGCCAGATCCTAGGGTTCAGCCCTAAGGTGTTTCTGGGGTGGGTCTGGAATTCTAGCTTTACATATGCAAAAAGCAGTCTGAGCTCAAGCCTGGAGTTCCTCTTGTTTGCTAGTTTGGAGTGTGCTTGCTTGAGGTGCTGGTGATGGGTTTCAGTCTCTGTCTCTGCTTGGATCTGTGAAAGGTGGCCAGCCTTTTTCCTTAACTTCCCCTGGATCTGTTAGTTCAATAATAAATACTTTGCTCCCCAAAATTGTGCCTGGTTTGGAGATTCATCCCAGTGACATGTGGCTGACTACGACACACACTGAGGTGAAAGTGTCACGTGACAGCATGAACCTTACACTATTTGACACACTGAGGTAAAGTGTCACATGACAGCATGCATCCTAACTTGTGTGACATACTTCATGTCATATTCCTCTTCTTTCCTTTTTGAAAAGTGGATTTATTTAAGGAGGTGGCTCAGTTGTTCGAGGCACTTATATGCAACCCTGCCAGCCCCAATTCTGCCCCCATCCTGTGATGGGTCAAGTGTATGCAGGGAACATCCCTCCCCTTCCACTCCTCCCCTTGAGTGGGAGGTGTCTAGTTAGAGCTACAACCTAGGTGCTAAAACTGATTGGTCAAATATGAACCAATCAGCTGTCTCTCTGACTCACCTAGGAAAAAAACTTAAATTGACTTCCCTAGAGGTAGCCTGCCTCTTTCCCCACATGGCTGGGCCACAGAAAGATCTCTGAATTTCCAGGAAGGTAAGGCCTTCCCCACCCCAGCTAATGGTTGGGGTGGGGGCAAGCTCCAGACTTTTTCCCTCATGCACCTCTCCTTCTCATGATGGGAGCTCCCTGTTATCTTGTCTGTTTCTGCTTATTTAGGTAAACAATATAAATTCTGTTAAACTCTCTGACACGTGTTTTCCCCACACTTGTGGCTGGAAAACTCTGTAACTCCCCATGTTCCCTTAAATAATAAAGTCTCTCACTATATCTTACTATCTTGTTGTCTATGATTTTAATTCTTTAACTTTATAGACAAGAGCTCGGATACTCTTCAAACTTGGGGTGCATTGAAATTTTTACTGGGGGTTATCTAAATTCTAACCCTTCCCCACACCCCATATCAAATCCATATCAATCTCTCCCAGAAAAGCCCGAGTGCTTGCTGCCATGAGCTCCGTCCTCCCCAGCATCCACATAAAAGATACGCAATAGTACAGCTCACACCTATAAATTCAACTTGCTTTCACAGTGGAAGATGCAGCAGGAATGATCAGATTCTTTTAGGCTGGCTAGGCTGGTTTGCACAGCTTCAGTACATCAACAACGACAACACACACAAGTAAAGGTTTGGTACACCTTTGTGTGTTAGATGCTGAAAGGTAAGCGGCAAGGCCTTCATCTGTGATGTCCTTCTCTCCATCCTTGGAAACTCCGGGAGGAGAGTCCTGCCTGTCCTCCACAATGAAGACACACAGTGGAAACTTCCATGGTGTATCTCCAGAGTATACTGGATGCTTCATCTCCTGCAACAGATGTGTAAATAGAGGTGTAAAATGCCTGCGAATCAGAAAATAACTGAAGGCATGCACGTTTCCAGTTGTGGTGTGAATATGAAGTGACCCCAGAGACCCGTGTGTTTAAATATTTAATCCCCGGCTGACTGGTTTGGGATCGGTGTGGAACCTTTAGGTGTTGGAGCCTTGCTGGAGGAAGTGGGTTACTTTGGGCAGACAGGTTTGACAGCGGAGCCTCACTTCCTGCTCTTCTTGACTGTGGATGTAATGTGACCTTCCCCACCTTGATGGAACAGGGGCAAGGTAACCTTTTCTCCTAATATGTAGTTAGCTAGGGACTGGTCCACACAGACATGGATGCCACCTTGCCTGCCTTGGCAGGACTAGAACCTACATCTGATCCAGTCCTATCCAAGATGGCTGAGGACAACAGCCTACTAACCCCTTGTCATGGTTTGATCCAGGTGTCCCCCACAACAAATGAATGTGTTCTCAGTGATCAATCCTCAGCTGATGGCAGTTCAGGAATTAGAAACTTGCTAGATCTGTGTTGTTGGGGGCGGGCTTATGGGGTTATAAGCCAGCCTCCTCTTGCCAGTGTTTGGCACCTTCCTGCTGCTGTTTGCAGTGCTGTGGCGGAGGTGATGTCTACCCCTCTGCTCATGCCATCATTTTCCCAGACAGGATGGAGTCTCCCCTCAAGTCCGTAAGTCTAATAAACTCATTCCTCCACAAGCCACTTTTGCTTGGGTTCTTTCTGCGCAGCAACTAGAAAGCTGACTACAACACCCCTCCTCAGCAACAGCTTCCTATTTCTTTCTTGGTTTCACAGGCTTAGCCCCTATGGATGGGCCCTTCCTGGGTCAGTGTTCCTCTTGGAGCCACCAACCAATTGGGTTTCTCCCTACACATCACCTGAGCCTGGTGATGAGGCTCAGTCTAATTGGAAGTCAGGTTCCTATAAATGGGCCTTGGCACGAGTGTGAGCCCCTTCTCTTCTTCTGCCCTTTACTTCCTCCTCTCCCTTACTTACCTTCCCCAGGGGCTTCCTCCCCAGAGAGACTTTTCCTTGTGTGAGGGAGAATTTTCTCAGTCTCTCCTCCCTCTTACCAGTCATTCTGGGAAGGGGAGAACTTTTGACTGGAGTGCCTTCTTTGCTTTGCTTTCCCTCTTAGTTCTCCCTAAAGGAAATCTCATAATTTACCCATCTCTTGAGAGTCCTCATTTTCATGTCTTTGAAACTTGGACAAGGACCTGAAGCTGGGTTCACAGGCCTGGGAGTCTCTGCATCATTATAGAGGTCTAGTCTCTCCCAGGACTTCCAATCCCACATCAACAGCAACAAGTAAAATACCTAACACATTTACCCACGGAACTGGACTCTGAGACAAGGATTTGGGTCCAGTTAACTTCTTTTCAGGATGACCCAGAAAGCTCTGGGAAGGAGGGCGGGAAGAAAGCCAGCATGGGCACATGTTGGATATATGGACACTGTGGGCTCATCACACAGGAAACCCTCTGAGAATTAAGTGGAACTACTTCAGAACTGTCCCACCAAGGGTCAGTGGAGTGACCAACTGCTGCCCTTCAATGTTGAGGATGGGAACAAAGCCTTTTACTTCCTGATACTTCCATACAAGCATCCTTAGCCAAAGAGCACCCCTGGGCAAAGAGACCCTGAAAGGAAGTAAGTTGTACTCTCGGGTAGCCAGAAAACACAGTTGGGAGTAACTAGGAGGGAGAAGGAGGAGAGAACCCTATAAAGCCATTACCAACCACAAACACCTACCTCCCTTCCCAGAACACACCTCACAATTGGGCCTACGTAGCTGACCCTAGCCCCTTAGAAATACTCAGTTCTCTACCCAGCTGGGTTATCTGTCTTGGTGTCAGTGTAAAAATAGAAACCTGGCTAATGGTCTCACTGCTCTTACCTGGCCCTCCTGGTTCCTTAGCCACACTCCCCAAGGATGGGCCTTTCTCCCTCTCCTCCTGCCAAGGTGCCAATGAAAACAAACTTCAGGGCATGAAGGGACACAGTATACAAACCCAATCACTTACTGTGTGACAGATTAAAATGCAAAAGATGGGTTGGATTTGGGCATCAGGTCTAAGGGGACAGGAATAGCAACAGCTTTGAGCACAGAAGAGCAAAGTGTTGTTCAGCAACGTGTTCTACCAAACTGAATAAAGAGTCCGACAAAGGCCTGGGTAGATGGCTCAGTGGATAAAGCATTGTCCCTGTAAGCATGGAGACATCAGATCCCACACAAATCCTGGGCAGGCGTGATGGTCCACCTGCAATCCCAGCACTCAGAAAATGGAGACAGGGCAAGCAGGTTAACTATGCTAGACAAATTGAGGAACTTTGGGCTCAAGTGAGTAACCCTGTCTAAATAACTAAGGTGAATAGAGGAAAGCACCTATGATCATTTGAATGTTAAATTCTTCCCCCACCCCCACGGCTTCATGTGTTTATAATTAAGCCTCTTGCTCAATCCCTACCTGGTGGCAATTTGTAAGGTGGAGCCTAGCTAGAGGAGGTGTGTTGCTTGGGGTGGGCCTGAAGGTATCACAGATGAAGCCCCTCTTGCCAGGGCCAGCTCACTTTCTTGCTGCTTCCTGCCAGCTGCTGTGACAAGATGTGATGCCCAGCCTCTGCTCTGTCATGCCATGCCATGTCCAATCTTCCCCTCAGGATTACAAGTCAAAATAAAGCCTTTTCTTCCATAGGCTGCTTGTGCTCAGGTGCTTCGTCCCAGCAATGAGAAGGTAATTGTTACAGCACCCAAAATCTGCTCTGACCATGCACAGGCACGTGTGCATGCTTACACACATGTGAACATGCATAGATACATGTGCAGGAGGAGAAGCCAACCAAGAGGCTTTTAAAGAGTACTGAAGTGGACCCAGACATTCAATATCTTCTTTTACTTATCCAGATACTCAGGCTCATGGAGTATAAATTGGGGCAGATGGGACAGGAAAGTAGAAATAACATTGTTGTGAGTATGGTGTTTCTTCTTGGTATTTTGTTTTATTTAAATAACATCTATGGGTCTGGGATGATGCTTAATGGTTAACAGCACTTGCTTGCAAAACCTGCTGGCCCAAGTTCAATTCCCAAGCTACCCATATAAGCTTACTGCAAAAAGTGGCATAAGTATCTGGTGTTTGTTTGCAGCAGCAAGAGATCCTCCTGTCTGGCATGCATGCACACGTACACACACACACACACACACACACACACACACACACACACACTTAAGCAAATGAACAAATTTTAAATAAGTACAGGCTGGAGAGATGGCTCAGTGGTTGTCGTAGTCAGCCACAAGCCACTTGGATGAATCTCCAAACCAGGCACAGTTTATGGGAGGAAACGATTTATTCAAGCTACAGATCCAGAGGAAGTCCCATAAAAGTGAAAGATGCTGGTCCTCTTTCACAGGTCCAAGCAGAGAGAAAAACCCATCACCAACACCACACACACAGATCAGAGAACAGGCAGGAGGGGCAAGGAGAGAATTTCTTCTCCTTTACATAGCCCTAGGGTGGGGTCTTGCAATTCTATCCCAGACTTAATGGCTTCCTGAGTCTCGGGAATTTCCTTCCTGCACTGCCCACACAGGAAAGGATATTTACTTCTAGCTCCTTTGAGCTTCCTTACATCCTGCCCCCTACTGAGAGGCTGCTTTCCTATGAACATCCTCAGAGACCCACCCAAGATTACTTGAAAGGTCAAGTTGACATCAAAACTTAACTATTACAGTGGTTTAAGGCACTTGCCTGTGAAGCCTTATAAAGCAGGATACACACAGTGACACATACAGGTGGAATTCATTTGCAGCAGCCAGAGACCCTGGCATACCCACTCTTTTTCTCTCTCTGCTTGCAAATAAGTAAATAAAAATAAATGCATAAATAACCTTTGCATCACATCTAATTTAGCAATTCTGTATTATCTATGAACCTACCCAACTCAGAGGTGGGAAAACTGAAGCTTGGTAAATCAAGTAACTCATCCAAGTCCCCATTTTCATGAGCGATTTGGCCAAGACTGAGTGAACAGCCCTTGACTGCTTTTATCCCACTGTTCTGTCTTTCCAAAAATGAGAGAAAGGGAACCAAAATAATCTGAGAACAGGGTGTCACTGGAGAAGCCACTGCTGTCCCAGATAAAGAACACATAGAGGTAGAGGAGATCCTTGGAAGTTCCCAGCATCTAGAAATGGACAAAGCCACCAAAGGGTCATCTCTGTCGTCAGCTAGATTGGCAGGTCGGGGAGGATGAACTGAGGAGAGAAGACCCTCCCCCAACGTGAGCAGTCCTTCTACAGGCAGCCTGCAGAGAAAGAGGTTCTGGGAAAAGTAGCAGTGCTTTGGCCTGGCTGTCTCTTCTCCTGGCTGGAGTTGTCATCTTTCATTGTCACTGGAAACCCAGCCTCCCAGTGAGGCCTGAAGCAGGAATCCTCCAGGCCTTTGGCACCAGAATGGACCAGTGCTTCCTGGGGTGTTCATGGAGTAGCGGGGTTTTCAGACTCTGCAGCAAGCAGATAAGAGCTATTGTTAGATTCCCCAGCCCATATCATGTCAGTCCCTCTAACAGATCCTCTCTGGAATCTATATTCATTCTATGGGTGCTGTCCCTCTGGAGAAGCCCTTACTAATTCGTGCATCATCTGACCCTGCCCCAGCTGTCCCTGCAGCCACCCTGCTCTCACAATTGTCTCGCGTGCACAGTGAACTGGAGGGCCTGAACTGGGAACGTCATGCCCATCAGTTCATTCTTGAGAACGTCCCTGACTAGATTCAACTGTGAGAACATACCAACATCACAGCGACCAGGCTCTCCTTATGTGCGCAGCTGATCTCTGTTCTGTTCTCTCTAAGCTGGCAGCCCATCTGGTTGAAAGGATACCCTGATGTTTACAGCCTCCTCTGGGACCTCTCAAAGACTGGAGAAACCCTCCCCATTTCTGTTCCCCTGCCTTTGCTCCATGGGGCTGAATGTTATTTAAGCATCACATTTAGAGAAGGAAAGGGTTTTTGGTCTTTGCTTTCTTGGTCATATTTTCCAGCAACAACAAGATGCCTAAGAAATGAAAGTGACACCAGGATCTCTCAAGCACACTGTGTCTCCCACGTGCAAAAGCATCTTCCCGTGAATAGTGGAATATTGTAGAGCTAGAAATGGGGGAGGGGTGCTGAGACACTTCTTAAAAGGAGAAAAAGAAGCTAAAGCCAAGAGTGGGGGAGACTTGGTCCACTTCATGGCACAAGAACACTTTAGCCTCAGATCTCCAGATCATGTTTCACTGGGCAGGAGCTACAGGTTAAAGGAAGACAGAAGAGAAGCAGCAGGTAGGACATAGACCCCCCCCCCTTGCACCTGGCATCGTAGAGTCAGTGCTGAGAAAAATAGTGGATTTGAACCCTGAAGGTTTAGCCCATCTATGAAGAAAAAGTGAGCTTTCTACTTAACGATCTGTCCCTCCTGAGCGGACTAATACAGAGCCACCAGACTACACCATTCTAGGTTCAGCTTATGTTTCTAGAAAGGCGAAAAAGTAAGAGCTCAGCATATGCGATTCTTTTTATAGCTCTGCATGAATAGCAGAAAAAAAACCAGCAAACAAACAAACAAGACAATGCCAAGCATGGTGACTCACACCTATAATCCTAGTCCTCAGCAGGCTGAGGTAGGAATATCATTGTGAGTTCAAGGCCAGCAGACTACAGAATGAGTTCCAGATCAGCAGCCTAGGCCACTAAGAGCCTGTCTCAAAAAGCCAAAGGTGAAAGAAAGAAAGAGAAGAAAAGAAAGAAAGAAAGCAGAGTGAGAGAGGAAGGACGGAAGGAGGGAGAGAGAGAAATAAAGAGAGAGAAAGTATTGTAGTCAACTTTCTTGTTGCTGCACAGAAAAGAGCCTGACCAAAAGCTGCTTGTGGAGGAATGGGTTTATTTTGGCTTATAGACATGAGGGAAGACTCCATGATGGCACAGAAAGAAAGCTGCAATTGTTTGAGAAATTGCAACCATTTAGATTGGAAGAGGTCTGAATGTTGAAGTTTCCTGCTCCTCAAAGTTGGCTTCGTTCCCCCTGGATTAACAAATTGGTAGCCCCAGTGCTGTGACGGAGGTGAGGTCCACCCTCTGCTCATGCCATCATGGAGATTCCCTCAAGTCTCTAAGCCAAAATAAACCCCAGTCCTCCATCAGCTGCTTTTGGTTGGAATCTTTATTGTAGCAACAAGAAAGTTGACAACAAAGAAAAGAAAGAGAAAGAGGGAGGGAGAGAGGGAGGGAGGGAGGAGAGAAAGAAAGAAAGAAAGAAAGAAAGAAAGAAAGAAAGAAAGAAAGAAAGAAAGAAAGAAAGAAAGAAAGAAAGAAAGAAAGAAAGAAAGAAGATTCACTGATAGCTACAGTATTTACTAATAAGACATAATAAGAGCTGGAGTGTTAAGGGCACTTGCAAAGCCTAATGTCCCAGGTTCAGTCCCCCAGTACCCACACAAAGCCAGATGCACAAAGTGGTGCATGTGTCTGGAGTTCAAATGCAATGGCAGAAAACCCTGGTGTACCCATCATGTGCCTCTCTCTCTCTCTCTCTCTCTCTCTCTCTCTCTCTCTCTCTCTCATAAATAAATAAATAAATAAATAAATAAATAAATAAATAAATAAATAAATGTTTTACAAGTTATTTAAGACTAACCCTAGAGGAGCTGGGAGATGACTCAGTAGCTAAGGGCACTTCCCACTCAAGCATGAGGGGCCCGAGGTGGTATGAGACCACCTGAGTTTGATTCTTCAGCGCCAGCACACACAGCTGGGTGTGGCCAAATAAGCCTGTAACCCAGAGCCCTCAAGAAGCCAAGAAGCAGAGACCAGAGAATTGCCAGGGCTTGTGAAAACTCGACATGCTTTGGAGCAGTGTGAGACTCTCAAGGAAACATGGATGAGCAATGGAGGGGGACACTGGACATTCACCTCTGGTCTCTGGGCACTCACAGGGCACAGCATCTGCACACACTTGTACATATAACACACAGAAACACACACCCCAAACCACCACCATACATATTACACACACAAATAAATAGAATAACCCTAGAGACTCAGCCTTTGGGATTCAAAAGAATGAATTTGTTAAAGCAAGTTGATCACAAAGATGTCTGAAAGAAGTCACTCAGCAAGAGCTAAATGAATGTCAGCAAAGTGGTAGGCATTGATCTCTGTGCTTGATGCATCTTAATCCTCACAACTCAATGAGATACAATTTCTTCTCTTCCACGTTACTCCTAGGGAGCTAAGATGAGGGATAATCACGTAAAAAGTAAGTCTCATTTCCATTAAGTAGCAGGGTGTGATTCAAGATATCCACTTGTCTCCCAGCACTATAGACTTGACTATTTACATTATCCTCCTTATGGGAAGCAATTAATCAATGTTTTCTGCTCCTGAAACTTACAGGCAGTTGAGCCTGGCTCCTTTTACCTTAGTTAGGAGCAACTGGTATACATGAAGCTTGCAATGTGTCAGCAGTGAAGAAGGGATCTAATCTAGTCTTGAGGGTGAGACTGGGGGGAGGCCACACAGCTCAGCTCTCGGTCATGAGGAAAGATGCAGAGGTCTCCACAAGAGTTCCAGAGCCCCCGGGGATCAACATGGGAATTCACCCTGCCAGTCTCAGGACAGCAGAGTGAAAAGAAGGGAAAGAAAGCTATAAGCCCCTTTTCTAGGGACCAACGAAAAATATTCAGGATGGCATGAAACCTCCTTCGGCTCTCCTAGACTTGACAGAAACAGGAGCTATTTTTAATTTATTCTGTCAACTAGAACAGCCTGCTTAATCTCTCTGAGCCTCAGTTTCTCCCTCTGTGTAACACACAGTTCACACCTATTGTAATGCTGTCGAAATTAAGCTGAAATGATTTGTGATGGTGGATCTCTGGTTGTCAACATGATAGAATTTAGAATCACTATGGAAACAAATCTCTGGAAATGCCTGTGAGAGATTTTCTACATTAGGTTAATTGAGGTAAAAGGCACCACCCTAATTGTGGGTGGTACTATTCCATGGGCTGGGATTCTGGATTGAAGAAGAGTGAGCTAATCAGCAGCATTCCTCTCTCTCTCTCTGCTTCCTCACCCTTGGACTGAATGTGACCAGCTGCCTCAAGCTCCAGCCACCATGCCTTCCCCACCATGGACTGTAGCCTAGACCTGTAAACTAAAATAAACCTTTCCTTCCTTAAGTTGCTTCTTGTCAGGTCTTCGGTCATAACAATGAGAAAGTAACTAACACACTAGTGAAATGTTTCCTCCTAGAAGACCAACAACTGACAGCTTCATTCATTCTTTCAAAAGAGAGCAACTTTCAGGATGCAGCGAGAGAGCTGGGGCCCATCTAACCCTACCAACCAACCGTAGGCCAATAGCTGAGATTCTGGCAAGAGAGGAGCCACCACAGTCATACCGTGGAGGATCCATATGGAGCCCCACAGAAAATGTCGAGAAAAAGGGACCCACCGCCACAGCCATTAAATCAACACAGGATAAGCCAGTGAGACAGAAACCAACGATTTTCGACACAAAGACCCCTAAGCTCACAACCTTAAAGCAGGCTTAATACTCATCCACCATGACTCAAGGAACTGTGCAGAAGAGGGGGTGGAAAGATTGTGAGAGCCGTGGTGGGGGAGAATATCCAGAGGCATGGCCAGGAGAACCTGGCTGAATACTAGGCTATCCATGGTCCCCTGTCACAAGGACTGATCCAGACGACCCACGGAGGAGGTTATCCAGCGAACTGGGGAGGGGAGGGCAGCAGGGAATTGGGGATAACAACTCATTGTTTGCCCACTAAATATTGTAACTCATTATGGACAATAAAAAGA